>CM059301.1:5172500-5330000 GCA_030340665.1 Neosalanx taihuensis | reverse complement strand
ATATAATCATAACACACCACACTTGTGCCTTTTATAGCAGGTGCACATCATATGACAGCACTTCTTGCCTCACCTAGTTGTGTCTCTGTGTGTTACTGTTATGGGAATTGTGTGTTAACATTCTGCCGCCTAAATGATGCGTGTGTACAGTAGCAAGGCTGATAGTACATTCATGTATCACGCATGATGAAGGCATCGTTACTGTAATATTTACAGTTTTTTCTTAGGTCCTTCTGTCGTTTAGCTTACTCTCTTTCTGTGTTTATTTACATCTGTGTATGTGTGTTTTCTGAAACTCTCTGATCTACTGTGTGCAGGGTATCCAAGGACCTTCTGGACCTCCAGGAGACAAGGGAATAGTGGGTGAACCTGTGAGTCTAATTCTCTTTTCTATCTCGTCCCTTTCTCTCTTTTTCGCGTCTTCCCATCCCTCCTGCCCAGGCCTTCAGCTATTCTCAGTGACAGAACCCATTGTTCTCAGGTACTGACATTGACTTTGGTGGAGTCATAGAGCCATATTGAGCTGGTCCCTATCAATACATTTTTTTCAAGAATCTGGTCCTGTTTCCATAAAGGTCAATACAGAACACTGGTCCTGTATCAATACAGGTCAAACAGGAAGCTGGGTCTGTATCAAACAGGTCAAACAGGAAGTTGTCCTTATTAATACAGGTCAAACATGGCCTACATGACAACCTGACAGTGATGTTTGATGTATTGCTGACTCATTCTTCCTTGGCATAGTCGTAACTGTACGTGTGTGTGTTTGTCCAACAGGGACCCCCAGGGCCACCAGGGACAGTGGGACCACTAGGAGAGATTGGTCTGAAGGTGAATTCCTATCTCTGTGTGTGTTTGTAGAGATAACTGCCAAGCAGACAGCTGTTCAGCTCACAACTGAATTCTTCATGATGTCTGATCAGAATGATCTCCTCAATTTAAAAAAAAATTACGGAAACAGGGAGTCAATCCCAAACCTTGAATGACACTCTTCTTTCTGTGCGCTGCTCCACCTCTGCCTCTACTTCCTCTCGCCCTTCTTCTTCTGTCTTTCCCTTTACTTCTCTGTCATCCTTTCCTCTCTCAACACCCTCTTCACTCCTCCTCATCTTCCTTTCCTTCCTTCCTTGCTCCTTGCTTCAACTTTCTCCTCCATGTATGGCATCCTCCCTCCTCTTTTTGGTCCTCTGCAGGGTCCTCCAGGCAAGGTTGGAGAGTCCGGATTGCCAGGCGAGCCTGGGGAGAAGGTGAGCCCTCAGACGCTTTCGCTCTCTCTCTCTCTCCCGGTAGTGTCAAGCAGAACTCATGTAAGGCTCCCACACCCAACACTAACACTGCTCCCTGTTTCTCCATTATAAAACACCCCAGTGTGTGTAACCGCGTCGCCCTCGCGCCCACCCCCATCTCCAAGCTTCTCCAGAAGCCCCTGGTTAGAAGCAGAAGTAGACTGGGGTCCCTGTGAAAACGGCAGGCCCGCAGCCATAAACCATAGCAACCACAAGCCCATAACTGTAAAGCATGTAGCCTCTAATCTCCAGCCTTCCTGCCAGATCATGCAGCCACTGTTGTACCATCATTTGTCCTCCTGTCACCAATTGTACTCTTAAAATGGACACACTGTTAAACATGTGGTCTGTCAGTGAAAACATGTGTGCTGCCAAATTATGGATAACATACCATCTGTGTGTGTGTGTGTGTCGCAGGGAGCTCTTGGAGCCGCTGGGAACATAGGAGAACAGGGACTAGTAGGACAACGGGTGAGTATTACCATGGGCGTCGTTAGCCCTGTTTTAGGGGGGCCGAAGCCCCCCCTAAATGTTCTTCGGCCCCCCTAAATAATTATCGGGATTATTATCGGGCCGCCGAAGAAACACGATAATTAATAACAATATTTTATTTCGAAAAATTACCGGATGCTCTCGGTTAAATGTCGGTCACTTGAGCGTCGAGAAATGTGACCCACAAACGAGTAAAAAAACGGACGTCTTTGGGAATCGCTGGCTAGCTCGCATCGGACTACGGTGCGACTACCCCCCCCCCCCCCTTTCTTTCAATCGTAGAAACGTCCCTGAGTACTACTGATGGGCTGAAAGTTCATTCTCATTGCTGTCAGTTCAGACTACTTGTACTGAAAACTCCTGCTACATGTGTGCGTTTGGGTGTAGGGAGAACCAGGGTTGGAGGGAGAAGCTGGCCTTGCTGGTCCTGATGGAACCAAGGTAAGACCTTTCTGAATTGCTGACAAAGACCTTTCCCTTGTGGCTAGTAAGCTTCTCACATGTCAGGTTCTTTACACGTCTTGATAATCTCTAATCACAGTAGTAGTTAGCTACATGTGGTTGATAGCTAGAAATATGCTGTTGTTGTTGTGTCATGCAGTCAATAAATTATTACATGTTCTTGCGCTTGTTATTGTAACAGAAACTGTTCCTTGTGCGTGTGTGTGTGGTGTATATTTCTACGTTATAGGGTGAGAAGGGTGACATGGGGCAGGAGGGAGACAAAGGAGAGAAAGGAGAAACTGGACTGAAGGGAAAAGAAGGCCCTCCTGGAGCTCCTGGACACACCGGCGTTCAAGTGAGTGGCCAACCTGGCAACCTAACCTAACCACCGTACCTGGCAACATACTCAACCACCTAACCTGGCAACATACCCAACCACCTTACCTGGCAAAACCCCCCACCTGGCAACACACCCAATCTAACCCTAATACACCCCACTACCCAACCGGCCACACAACCAATCTTGTTCATTCTTTTCATACTCCATTCTCGTGAATGAGGAGCTAACAGCTTTGCGTAGAAACACACACAGAAAAGCAATGTTCTGCCTTTCTCCTCTCCAGGGTCAGGAAGGTAAATCTGGCCAGATGGGGGAGCGGGGCAAGTTGGGACCAAAGGTAATTACAAACCGCTGGTGTCCCCACAAAAACCATCACTGTTGCAACTCTTTGCTGGTTGCTAACACCAACTGTTAACTTTCCTATCTGTTAGTTATGTGAGCTTGTTCTATCTTTCCCATGGTGCCTGTGTCCAGGGAGCTAAAGGTCACCAAGGTCATCTGGGGGAGACTGGAACGGTTGGGAAGACAGGACCAACTGGTTTCGTTGGGCCGAAGGGCTCAAGAGGAACCATCGGACCTGTGGTAAAGTTGACCATTCTATAATATACAAACGTAGAACAGCTATATTTCAGTGAAAATGTAGAGCAACACTGAGTTGCCTATACTCTGGGGCTTGTGAGTGTGATGAGCTTATGGAAGCTTTGAATGAAAGACTGTCTCCGTCATGTCCTGTGTCTCCTCTTCTCAGGGGGCCCCAGGTAGAATGGGTCAACAAGGGGAGCTAGGTCTGGCTGGTTATGAGGTAAGTTCAAGTGTTTGAAAAATATCAAACTTTTGATCTGTCCTATGTATACATAGTTTATCACAGTGTCCATTGCATGTGTGTGCGTGTCTATGCAGGGTCACCAGGGACCTCAAGGCCCAATAGGGCGTCCAGGACCAAAAGGTGAAAAGGTACACCTCCCTCACTTGATGTCTAACCCCCTCCCAGCCACCCCTGCACACACACATCACCCTGCTACATAATCAAACCATATTCCTCAGGCCTCCTTTTACCTGAAATGCAACCTTCCTCAAGCACTGGATGGGTGACAGCGTCTGCTCCTTAGCACAGATAACCATCATGTCCTCACGTCCAATCCCTCCCTCCCTGTCCCTGCCCTGTCTGTCCTAGTGAGCTCTAACGCCAAAAAGACCCGTGGCCTCTGTGGCCTTGGTGACGCTGGTGTCTGCTCAAACTGTTTCTGAACCGTGAAACAACACAAGGGCCCCTGTATGAGTGCTGTTGACGTCCAGTGAAAACTGCCTCAGATGTAGTTGTCATCTCTGCAGCCATACCAAGCTAGCTTGGCACGAGTCACTGAACAAAAGCAGCACGGCATACAGCAGGTTTAACACCCAAGGGGAGTTAGAAGGGAAGCTAGAGAGAGAGAGAGAGACAGAGAAGAGAACAAAAGAGATGGAAAACGAGAGAAAGCGTAAGGATAAGCAGGCATCTGGTTCTTATACCCTGGCTGGTTACTCATGTCTCCTGTGAGGTGTTTCTTCATTCTGACCATGTGGAGACAGTTAGGGCCCTGCCTATGCTAGCCACAGTGCAAACACCACTCTGGTTCAGATGATATTTTATTGTCCCAGCTCAGCACACTGTCAGTGAATGGAGGCGTTGTCCAACCGAAGCATCTATTTCTTCCGGAGTAAAAACAACTGAACTCAATCAGTCCCGGAAGACAGAAAAGCCACGAACATTCACGTGCCATCCTAGGCCACATACTAATAACAATAACATATATCTCTCTCACTCTTTTCCTTCAGGGTGAACAAGGGGATGATGGGAAGGTGGAGGGGCCTCCTGGTCCTCAGGGGGACATCGTACGTTACTTCTCCTCTCCTCTTATTCCTCCTGTCTCTCCTAGCCTTATCTTTCTCCTACATCGCGTCCTCTTTCCACTGTCCTCCAGTTATTTCCTCTTTGAATTTACTATGAGTGTGGCGTTGAAGGTGGTCCTGATCATAAATCTGTGGGTCTCCAGGGTCCACCGGGCAACAGGGGGGAGAGGGGAGAATCGGGGGACCCAGGATACACAGTAAGTCAGTTATTCACCCATGATTATTGAATTTTGGTAGATGAGATTCACACTTGTTTTGTGAATATTTGAATTATTATAAAGATCAAATTGGTTTTTAATTTTGTATTTTTGAGTCCCGGTTATGCTCGTTTAATCATATAGACAGAGCTCTTCCTCTTGGAAAGGATATAAATGAATAAAAAATAAATAGGTTCACCAGTTGAATAAATACCAGGTTAAATTAAAGCCGGTGCTGAACTTTGACATCTCCTCAGGGTCAGCCAGGTGTGGACGGAGACAGAGGCAAGCATGGCGCCACCGGCCTGCCCGTGAGTGATGCTTTTTCACCTGCCTTTTCAGGCACTGCCCCCGGATCATTGTGATCAACCTTACCTGTGTGGTTGCTCTCTGATATCTGCTCTCTAATCTGCTGTTGCAGGGTCACGCTGGACCGCGTGGGCTGCAAGGCCCCAAGGGAGCCAAAGGAGATCTAGTAAGGGGTGTCGAAAATAGCATCGCTCTGATGCATGTGTGCATCAGACATTTATCTTGTTCTGCTTTTGATCGGCCAGTCCAAACCTCCAGTCTTACCAGTCTAACCTTACCCTCTCTTCCTCTGCCTCGTTTACTTCCAGGGTCAGAAGGGCAAGCAGGGTCAGAGAGGACAGAAAGGGACACGGGGAACTCTGGTAAGGAAGGAGGCATGCCCTATCCTCTGTATCTTATTCGGTCCTTTGTGGTTTAGACTCCATCTCATCCGCTCTTCCGACTCTTTCTCCCCAGGGTATGGTGGGCTTGCCTGGTCCAAGGGGCGTGGTGGGCAGAGAGGGGCAGGAGGGCACACCTGGGCCGGACGGAGCTCTGGGGAAGGATGGCAGCAAGGGCGTGCCGGTAAGACAGAATGATTTGGTGCTCCCCAACACTGGAAATGTTTTCATTTAGGTCTGACCATGTAGAGTGAGGGTAAATGTGCTGTAGTTCAACCTTCTAACGTTAATGGGCTACCGCTCTCTGACTCTCAACTGCAGGGCGAGCAAGGCGACGATGGGGAGTTCGGTGTACCTGGCAACGCCGGCGCCCGTGGCAAGTTGGGCGGGCCAGGGTTGCCGGGTGAGCAGGGAACGTTTGGAGCCAAGGGAGAGCGGGGGCTCCCGGGCCAGACCGGCTCCCCAGGGAAGAGGGGGTTCAGCGGGGGGATGGGCCTCCCAGGACCACAGGGCAACCAGGGCCCCAAAGGACAGCCGGTAGGTTGGGATGGAACCACAGCTCAGACCAAAGGCTCCGGTTTAGTTTGACTGTGCAATTGTGAGGACTGTGCAATTCTGTCCCCTTCAGAATAATAATAATAATACTTTTATTTTGGAATGCTCGACACTCAAGGACACCGTACACAAATGAGAAACCGTACACAACAGCAAACATCAATATCAATAAATAAAAACACACAAAATAAGATTAAGGGATTAAGGGATGGGACAGGGCAAGTGGCATCAGAGGGAATAGGCAGTTTTAAACAGGTGTGTTTTGAGTTGTTTTGAGTTGTGATTTGAAGTGGGGGAGTGATTCAATGTTTCTGAGTCCAATCTATTCATTGTTATGTGTGTGGCTGGTAGTCATAGGTGGCTGCTTGGGTAATGTTCTGTCTTCTCTGCTCCAGGGTGATCCTGGAGAGTCAGGGTTCCCAGGAATCCTGGGAGTGTTCGGACCAAAGGTAGGTAGACAGCCCTCAACTTGAATCAGCAGGTTTGTCATAAAGACTTGATCCCAAACATCCACAACGATGACTGGCCCAGCATCCCCACCCTCAACTTGGGTGAAGGTGAATCAGAGATGTGAGAAGGAGAGGGTGAAGAGGGTGAGGGGGAGGAAAAGAGGATTAGGAAGAAAGTTCAGGGGGGTGGGGGTGAGGAAGGAGAGGAAAAGAGAGGCACATTATGGACCGAGAAGCAAAGAGAAAGAGAGGAGGGTGTGGAGGGCGAAGCTTTGTCAAAGCTGTTCTACAGTAGTAGCTGTCTTTCCTGGGGGAGAGCTTAAAGCAAGAGCTTTTCCGAAACCCAATCTCATAAACACCCCTGGCTCTGCCCCTCACACCCAGTAAACCGAATACAGCAGTTTAAATACAAACTGGTCTACACAAACACCTACCACACAAACAATTAGTAAATTTCAAACGCATACACACGCACATGCAGTGTCACAGTGAAAGATGGGCAACGTTCATGTGTTTTGTCAATTTGTTGCAATGGGGAGAGTGTGTGTGTGTGTGTGTGTGTGTGTGTGGGGGGGGGGGGGGGGGTGGAGGCAGGAGTGGGGGGTTCTGTGGTATGATGTATAAAGTATGGCGTTGCAGTTCCAACACGTGACTCTGTCTGAAAGAAGTGTGTTGTGTGTGAAGGAAGCGTGTAAGGAATGACAACATACATGTTTGTGTTGTTGGCAGGGGCCTCCGGGAGACTTCGGTGCCAAGGGCATACAGGGACCTAAAGGGCCGCAGGGAACCATGGTAAGAAGAATTACAGCACAGATCACTCAAATATAATACCTCTCTCACAATCACCCCTCTTGACCTTTCTCTCCCCTATCCCCTTTGTCTATCCCTCCCTGTCTGGATGGTTGTTCCCATGCAAGGGTGAATAAAGTATAATATTCTCTTCTACAGGGCAGAAGTGGAATGACTGGTCCCATGGGCATTATAGGACCTAATGGCAGCGCAGTAAGTAGTTGACCTACTGTTCCTCCCTCTCATATCATCTTAATAATAATACCTCATTTAACAGACGCTTTTATCCAAAGCGACTTACAGTCAGTATAGGGACATTCTCCCTGAGGCAAGTAGGGTGAAGTGCCTTGCTCCAAGGACACAACATCACAGAGCCACACCAGGGTTCAAACTCACAACCTTCCGGTCATGAGGCCTTTAACGCCTTAACCCGCTGAGCCGTCTGACTCCCGAATCTTGTCTTGTCTAATGGTAAACGTGCCTTTCCTCAGGGACCTAAAGGAGACAAGGGCAACCGTGGAGAGATGGTGAGTGGTTCAAACCTGCAGAACTAGCCTGTCATGAGCTATGGAAGAAGCAGCTACTATGTCCGTACGATGAACCTGACATAAATGTCTTTGTCTTCTCTGAACAGGGGATACAAGGCCCCAGGGTATGTGTGCGGTTTGGTATATTGTTCAATGAAACCATGACAAGATGCTTCCTGTGTTCTGACAACAGATGTTCAACCCTAGTGTAGATGGAAGATAACCTGATATTGATAAATATATTTGTTTTGCTTCATAGGGTCCTCCTGGACCTCGCGGACCTCCAGGACCCCCTGTAAGTCCTAATGTTTTAGTTGTTCTGTCCGTGTACTTTAGTTGCGTCGTTGTCCTTTGGTTGGGTGTTGAAGTTCCGTGTTTGTTTTCTCCCTCTCACCAGGGTCCTCCCGGTATCCCCCTCTCATTCGTAAGTCTGTTCTTGCCAGCAAACATCCACATCAAAGATATCATGGTTCAGCCCAGGTGTAACCATGAGTGCGTGTGTTCTTTGTTTCAGAGAGAAGAGGGACTGCAAGTGTTTGTGGACTCTCACTCTCCACTCAGGACTGAGGTCAGTCTGAGCTGAACAGACAGGCGCAACCGTGTCACGCACGGTGTGCAAATCATAATCTGTAACTGTTTTTTTCTTTCTCTTTCACTCTTCATCTGCCTCTCTCCAACCTGCTCCCCTCGTCTTCTCCTTCCCCCCTTTCACCTCTGCCCTTCCATCTGCAGAGCAAACCGCTGATGGACCTACCCATGCTGGATCAGGGCACAGAGATCTTCAAGACCCTCCACTACCTCAGCAGCCTGGTCCAGAGCCTGAAGAATCCACTCGGAACCCGTGACAACCCTGCACGCATCTGCAGGGACCTCCACAGCTGTGAACAGAGGATGAACGATGGTGAGAGAGATAGAAAGAGAGAGAGAGGGGGGTGGGGGGGTTGGGTAGGGCCACCATTGATCAGTTATTTTCCTTTCAGGCACTTACTGGGTCGACCCAAACCTTGGCTGCTCCTCAGACACAATAGAGGTGTCCTGCAACTTCACAGGAGGAGGTCAGACCTGTTTAAGACCCATCACTGTCTCCAAGGTAACTAGATATGATGGTTCATCTTGGACTAGAAAGCTTCTTATGTGTCCATTACTCTGAAAACCTCACAAAACTGACCACCATCTGATTGGCTTGGCAGTTGGAGATGAGTGTGGGGCGTGTCCAGATGAACTTTCTGCACCTGCTGAGCTCGGAGGCAGTGCAGCACGTGACCATCCACTGCCTGAACATTTCCATCTGGAGGACCTCCCCTGATCTGCCACCTTCCCAGGAGGCTGTGCGTTTTAGGGCCTGGAGCGGGGAGATGATTGAGGTGGGGGGAGAGCTAGAGCCCTACGTTCTCGAAGACTCCTGCTGGGTATGGACTGCATGTTCCACTCTAGGTGTTCTAAGCTAGATGTTTAGACACTAGACACAATGTTTCAGTTTCTCTTTCTCTCATCTCTTTGGAAACTACAATTCCCTGAGAAATGCTATACTAACTATTTTGCATGTGTTTCAGATGAAGGATGGCCGTTGGCACCAGACGCATTTCCTGTTGCATTCCCAGGACCCCCATCTTCTCCCCGTGGTGAACATCTACAACCTGCCCATGACCACACCTGGATCTCACTACCACCTGGAGGTCGGACCTGTGTGCTTCCTGTAATGCAGCCCAGTGTGTGTGCGTGTTCGTGCAAGTGTGTATGTGTGTGAGCAGGGATGGACAATGACCTCTTCGAAACCCTTCCCGTCCTTCCCACCCCGACAAAGAACAGTCCAGAAGGGACAACCTGCCTCCCCCACAAATCACCACCTCACCCCACCCCACATTACTACCCCCTCCTCTCATTAGACTGATATGATAGAGGGAGGAGGTGAGGGAACAGGGGGCATGGATGAGGTGGAAGAAGATGAACAGAGAAGGAAGAGGAGTGCAGTTCTCGAACTAACGGCTCTTCCTAAAACAAAGGCAATGCATCCTTCTAGTTCAGGGAAGGGTTGACCCTCAAACAGGCTGTGGATGTGTGCTCGGAGACCACACTTGATGCCCCACACACACTCCCTCTCTGGAACAATGCCAGGTCAAGGGAGAGTCAGGCCAATACTGCCAACTCCCCTCTCTCCACCGAGTAGCTTATAGTAAATTATTATACAGCGTGTACTTTTAAATACAGAGGAACAACATTCTGTATTTGAGAAAATAATTCAAGTAATTGGGAGCAATTAAATGTACATATATATGTATGCTTTTTCTTTAACGTTTAAACATGTATAACTTCATGTAAAAAAAATAATCTTCAAGTGCAATAGAAAATATTAAGATAGTGTTATTTTATATTACAGACGTTGTCGGATAATGTCCATTCAGGGGTGCTGTTTTTTCATTTGTGCCAGAGGTGCTCGTCCTATCTTTCCTCTCCCCCCTCCCCTCCCCCTATCTCTCTCTCCATCTTGCCTGTGGGAAGCTGGACAGGGAGGCCCTGCACCTTTCCTTTGGTAATGTCAAATTAGCAGAAAGCACAAAAACATCATCCCTATAAGAAAACTATTCATGTTTTCCAAAGGTGCAGGACCCCTTCTCTCTGTCTGGCGAGGTCAGCCAAGGAACTGATTGAAGTCAGTTTGGTCATTTCCTTATGCATGGAAAAGTTAAGAGCTCTGGTAGGGTCAGCAGGTCCTATCCCAGTACTATATGACAGTTCATACCCAGAACTAGAGTTATTGCTCCTGCCAAAGATAGATAGATACTCATAGCCTACAGGCTCAGATCCCCTGTAGCTTAGCCCCAATGGATTATATCCCTTCTAGGGCCCATAGGATCATGTCCCTTCTAGCTAGAGGGCCCATAGGATCATATCCCTTCAAGCTAGGCCCCACTGGGTCAAATTCCATCTAGCTAGGGCCCATAGGATCGTATCCCTTCTAGCTAGGGCCCATAGGATAATAACTCTTATATCCAGGCCCTATAAATCCTCTATTTAGTCCCCATAGGATCCTATCCCTTCTAGCTCAAGAGGAAAAGTTATGGAAGGAGACGATCACACCTCTTGCTTGGTCCCATAAAAATATGGTGCTGGTCTGAGTTGTTCAAGTGAGAACAGAAGTCAGAAGTATAACAAAGCAGAACTGAAGCAGTGCTCTCCACCTAGTCTGAGGTGCTACGGTAACCTGGTGCTCTTACGACAGGTCACACCACTCTGCCAAAGCAAACAAACACACACACATTTGACACACACAGAACTCTAATTTGCAGAAACATTCAAACCTACATAGGCATCCTTGTCATAGTTAATCTGTAATGCACCCTACTTAAATAGGTGATGACAGATCAAATAACTGAATAGATAACAGGATGAATTGGTCATTAACATTCAGTTATGTCTACATGCATCTGCCACAAAACCATCACTCTGACAAGAAAATGGTTTATTTGAAAAGAATATTGGAGAAATATTAAAGACATTTTTGATTATTAATTGTGTATCCATTCATAAAAAGACAGGGTTTGTTGTTTTCATTTTTTAAACATTTTTAAACATCAGTTATCTGTACAAATCCCACCAATGTAGGTCATATTTTACAGCTAGCGATGATTAAATAGGAAAAACCTTTCGTTAATATTGAACACAAATGTGTATAATTATGCAAGCCGTGTTGTATACAGTGGATCCGCTCTTGCTAATTTAATGTTATTTAAATGTTGTCTTACCGTGGTTGCCGAATGAGCAAGGCTCTCTTTGTCAAAGCAATGAAAGATCTTTTCTCTGATAACTTTATGTATCAGTTTGCCCAACTGGTCTTGGAGTTTATAGATTTTTATTTTATGTGTAAATTTGGGGCTCCAGAGAACAAATTTATTGCAATGTTTATTGTCGTTTATTTTTTTAATTTTTGTTTTGTCCATTGTTCCCAGATTTGTTTTTTTCTATGATAATCAAACATGTACTGTACCGGCTATAACTTGTGTTTTTAAAGAAACTTATGTCAATATGTGAAAGTTCTGTTTTTGTAAATCAGCTTAAAACGTTCAAACAATTTAAGAATACCTCACAGTTTTACACATTACTCTGAGGAGCCATTCTCTGGTGCCTGTGTATTCTATTTCCTTTTTGGAAAATATTTGCCAAATATCTTACAACTCTTGAGTCAGAATAGTACAGGTACCATCCTACATTCTTCTTTCCTTTGCATTTTTATGTACAATGTTCAGTTGTTCAATAAATAATTTTTTAACTGGGTTTGGACCTGTTGGTTTAAACACTTGCATACCCAATAAAAATATTTCTTTTTCTACAGCTTGCATTGTCACAATATGTCCACTAGATGAAACCAATGCTTTATATTATACTATGTGTGTTAACTTGCTAGCAGCAAAATAATTATTTGCTATACAGTGTACTGTACTGTATATACAGCACATATACAGTGCTGGCCCAAAGTATTGGCACCCCTGCAATTCTGTCAGATAATGCTCAATTTCTCTCAGAAAATTATTGCAATTACAAATGCTTTGATATTAAAATGTTCATTTATTTTGTCTTCAATGGAAAACCACAAAAATAATTGTCAAAAAGCCAAATTGGATATAATACCACACAAAACATAAAAAGGGGGTGTACAAAAGTATTGGCACCCTTTGAAAAATCATGTGATGCTTCTCTAATTTGTGTAATTAACAGCACCTGTTACTTACCTGTGGCACATAACAGGTGGTGGCAATAACTAAATTGCACTTGCAGCCAGTTAAAATGGATTCATGTTGACTCAACCTCTGTCCTGTGTCCTTGTGTGTACCACATTGAGCATGTAGAAAAGAAAAAAGACCAAAGAACTGTCTGAGGACTTGAGAAGCAAAATTGTGAGGAAGCATGGGCAATCTAGAGGCTACATGTCCATCTCCAAAGACCTGAATGTTCCTGTGTCTACCATGCGCAGTGTCATTAATAAGTTTGAAGCCCATGGCACTGTGGCTAACCTCCCTAGATGTGGACGGAATAGAAAAGAGAGATTTCAACGAAAGATTGTGCGGATGTTGGATGAAGAACCTCGACTAACATTCAAACAAGTTGAAGATGTCCTGCAGTCCGAGGATACGACAGTGTCAACCCGTACTATCCGTTGGCGTCTGAATGAAAAGGGACTCTATGGTAGGATACCCATACCTTCTCTTCTTGCTCTCCCAATTTCAGAAGGCTTGTGCGCCGATAAATGTACTTTGTTGTGTTGCCTCGGTGGGTACTGTCCTGCCAAAGAGTTTCCCCAAGGGGATTAATATTCTGAATCTGAATCTGAAGACCCCACTTCTGACCCAGAGACATAAAAAGCCAGGCTGGAGTTACCTGAGAAGGCCAAAAACATTTTGGAAGAATGTTCTCTGGTCAGATGAGACAAAAGTAGAGTTTTTTGGGAAAAGGCATCAACATAGAGTTTACAGGAAAAAAAACAAGGCCTTCAAAGAAAATAATACGGTCCCTACAGTCAAGCATGGCAGAGGTTCCCTGATGTTTTGGAGTTGCTTTGCTGCCTCTGGCAATGGACTGCTTGACCGTGTGCATGGCAATATGAAGTCTGAAGACTACCAACACATTTTGCAGCGTAATGTAGGGCCCAGTGTGAGAAAGCTGGTTCTCCTTCAGAGGTCATGAGTCTTCTAGCAGGACAATTACCCCAAACACACTTCAAAAAGCACTGGAAAATGGTTTGAGAGAAAGCACTGGAGACTTCTAAAGTGGCCAGCAATGAGTCCAGACCTGAATCCCATAGAACACCTGTAGAGAGATCTCAAAATAGCAGTTTGGAAAAGGCACCCTTCAAATCTCAGGGACCTGGAGCAGTTTGCCAAAGAAGAATGGTCTAAAATTCCAGCAGAGCATTGTAAGAAAGTCATTGACATTGAAGGTTGTGCTTCCAAGTATTAGGCTGAGGGTGCCAATACTTTTGTCCGGCCCATTTTTTGAGTTTTGTGTAAAAAGATAATTGATTAGACTTTTTTTTCATTCTCTTTTGTGTTTTTTCATTGTAAGCAAAATAAATGAAGATATTAATACCAAAACATTTGTAATTGCAATCATTTTCTGGGAGAAATTGAGCATTATCTGACAGAATTGCAAGGGTGCCAATACTTTTTGCCAGCACTGTACCAATGATCTATGTTCAACATTTTGTGCACATTTTTACCATGATGAAAGTGTCCCACAGGATATGTTTAACAAGATCTTTGTTTAGCTTACTCTCGTGCGGTGCAGCTTTTCACTCTTCATCATGGACCTGTGACAGGCAGCCCTCATGGTAATCTCCCCTGGCAGTGGAACCAGGGGTCTCATTTATAAAGGAGTGCGTAGAATTCTTACTAAAAGTGTGCGTACGCCCAAAAGCGTAAATTGGCGTACGCACACAAAAATTCAGATTTATAAAACCGTGCGTACGCACACCTGTAGGCAATGTTCGCTTTATAAATCACAGCTTAACCACAAGTGTGCGTACGTAAAGTATCATTGCACCCCGCCCTGAACACGCCCATTTTTAACCATAAATGGTCAATGCAAAGGACCTCATGAATGCTAATCTAGTATCATTATCATGCATGAACCTGGCAGGTGATTCTTTTTCACGGGGAATCAGGCAAACAAAAAACAACACTAGTGCGACAGCGCCAAGTGGCAGAACCGGAGAAGAAGCGGTAACAACTGCAGAAGTAAATTCCATGTTTAAGTATCTTGCATGGCGATTAAACAAATTCTGATTCTGAAGTGTAATGAGTGTAGTGATTGCGCGAGAGCTTAACAACTGTATTTCCAGTTTTTGACATATGATGATATATGCACAGTATTAAATAAATATATTTAGTTAAACTTTGTGTTCTGTAGTTACATGCATTTCAGCCTCCTACACTGCGGTAAAAGGACAATCTGATTGTGAGACAGACAGCGCTGAATATTGATTACAAATTTGAGTTGCATTGTACAAGATGTGTATGGAACAATTGTCACGCAGTTCAAGCTCAAATAACACTGATGTATTTAATCTTCATTATAATCATAAATTGAGTCAATGTGTGTGAGAACAACAAAATGCATAAATATTACGAGTTATAGCTTCTCCGACTTTTACTTTTTGCAGTATGTGTCTCCAATTCCCACTGTCTCCAAAAAGTGCGTAGGTTTACAGGAGGGTCATAGTTTGCGTGGAGGACCGCACATTCTACCGCCAAGTTTGTTTTTTATAAATCACTGACTTTGCGTGAAAACTGGCGTACGCACATTTTCAGCCCCGTTTTGTGCGTACGCAAGCTTTATAAATGAGACCCCATGGGCCTCATGTACAAAGACTTGCGTGGATTTCTTACTGAAACTTGGCTTACGCCAAAACCCAGAAACTGTCGTACGCACAAATAAATTCAGATGTATCAAAGTGTGCGTAGGCATGAATCCAAGCACGTTTCTTTTGTACATCACAATCACCGTGGAATTGAGCGCACATGCAGAGGTGCCGAACTCCTCCCTGTCCCCCATTTAAATATGCAAATTAATGTAAATAGGCCCTGGACCTGAGATTTCCCTCTTGTGTCTCACATTGCGCATGCTTTTTATGAGATCAGGGCCGACTCTTGGCATAGGCGACATAGGCGGTCGCCTAGAGCGCCATCGGTTGGAGGGGCGCTGCCAGGCACCCTTAATCATGCCGTTTTGTGTGAAGACGTTTTATTAAGTAGAGCCGGCCCTGGATCAGATAAATCAAAATGAGTAGAGGGAAGAAAAGAGTCAATCAGTGGCTTGATAGAAAGCTTTGCAGCTCTAATTTCAATAAAATAAAAACATATGAATGCACACTTGCCCAAATGTGCATTTCGCTGTTTTACTTATGAGCCCGTTATTGTTTGCAAGTAAATCCTTGCGTTCCCCAAAAGCTTGCTCACGTCGAATTGCACCATTTGCAAGGTCCTTAAACAACGCTAACGCTGCCATTGTTAATACCATTTTCTTCATCACTTTGCGCATGCTTTTATATTCACCTATACTATTACAAACGCCTGGGTGTGTAAATTGTTCATGACGGTGTCTCTGATGTGCACATCACTCTGATGACTGTTTTCACATTATTAACAGTTTCCCAGCATCACCTCTAAGTGTCGCCAAATGAACAATAGCTGTAGAAACGTGCGTACGACAGCTATGAAGTTGGTGTGGGGCACCGCACATTTCCACGGTCATTTCACGTTTGATACATCTGAACGTGAGCGTGGGAAAGGACGTACGCCACGTTTTTGTGCGTACGCAACCTTTGTACATGAGGCCCCATGTCTTCCAAGTCTCACGATTTTTGCGGAAACTTCCTGCCATTAGTGCCATTCAAAACGGTGGCTTTGGCTGCTCCTTTTCTGGTAAGCTTCTCTGGTAAAACTTGTATTTTCTCCATTCCATTCTCCATAACTGACTACTAAGACCCTACCGTCGCTACATAAGCTATATAACAAGTTACAGAGGTGCTACGCATTATATCAGGCCATTTTCTCACCTGATATAATGTGAACCCCCACCCCTAACAAGCAAAACATCAGTCCTGCCATGTGTGTTATTGTCTGTGTTCCTTTGGTCACAATGAACAACCTGAGATAATATCAAGTTGTCTGCTATTTTCTATAAAAATTAAGAGGGGATACAAATGATATCAGACAATTTTATCATGTGTACCCTCTCCCCTAACATGTAAATTTTCATACAAATCTTGTTCAGTAAATTTGACCAGGACCCTTTTTTGCCCGATTGCAGTTGAATATGATTCCTGTAGGTGGTGCCAGTGTATTATAGTTTCCAGCCCTCTCAGACTGACTCTTCAGAGTAGTGCACTGCTCGATTATGATTCGAAAATAACAAAAACGTTTTGCTGCTGGGCATAAGAAATTACAACATAAGAGATTATTTATGATGTAATTTAAAAAATATTGTAATACGTTTCTCCATGCACTGCATTTTCCCCTCGTACCAACATACTGTACATCAGAAAGTCAGTCCTCATCCAGTGCAGTCCTATGCATATTCATATCAATGTATTCCAGCCTGCCATTTTAAAATAAGAAACAGGCGAGTAGGAAAGAAGAGTAGTGGCTTAAAATACTTAGTCCCCAAGTTCTTTAGACAAGCAGAAGTGAAATAGAGCATTCTGGAGTTTTAGACAAAAAAAATTGAACTGGAGGATAAAATCTTGAGTGAAATCAGTGGTTATTACTGTAGTTTCGGGGCAGTAGACGTTGTACGGTCTGCAGGAGTTGAATCTTACGGTGGGGCACCTCCTTCTGGTTGTTGTGTGAAGCGTCTACGGCCGTTCCTCACGTGCGGAATGCCACGTAGTCTCTGTGTGAATGATGGTGCCAATTCCTGCTCCAGTACTCCCAGACTCTTGTGTAATGGAAATCTGTAGTCAAGGATTCTCGTAATGTGTAAAACGCATTATCTTATTTTGGTTCGTCCAAGGGTGCTAGCAAAAGGCTATTCTTTTAATTTAAGTAGAACACACAACTTTAAAAAGTGACTTTACTTAACTATACTTGGATTCACCATGTGTGGGAGAAATATTAAAAATGTATTCTATTTTTTTAAAAATCGAA
Organism: Neosalanx taihuensis; assembly: GCA_030340665.1. Taxonomy (NCBI): domain Eukaryota; kingdom Metazoa; phylum Chordata; class Actinopteri; order Osmeriformes; family Salangidae; genus Neosalanx; species Neosalanx taihuensis. Next base: position 5,312,704 of record CM059301.1, on the reverse strand, counting down.
ATAAGTGAAAGCTAGCTATTTCTTCAATTTATGCAAACTTCCAATTTACACATTGTATCGAATTTTATTCCAAGAGTAGATTAAATTTTACTCTAAAATGTACCACTCCAGTAGGCTGCCCTAGACCCTAAATCAGAAGCAGATAATTCCATCAATGTGGACTAAAGAACAAGGTTAAGTGCTAGCAGATGTGGTTCTTTGTCTGTCTGAGGAACACTCTGCTCAGCAAAGAATGTAGCATGGAAGGAGGAAGCTGTATGAAGTCAGAATAAAAAATAAAGTGAAACCCAGCACAGCTGGTTCTGGCTGTCCAGTGTTCTGTGGAACTCAAGGTTGGACAACTTTAGATATTTTTAAAAGTTTTATTCCTTCCCTTTCCTGAAAAAAGTGGATATCACATTGCCAATTATTGTCAATAAACACTATTAGATTTTTTTTTTGTAACAGATGTTATTATAAAACTCTAAAACTGAACCAACAATAATCTGTATTTAGAGATGCTCATGTTTATGACATTGAGTACAGTTTATGTTTGCAATGCGATCTAATGGTTTCAAAGGTAGAGGATAAATACATTACAGGCCTTTTCCTGCCTGTCTTGGGTAGGGGAGACCGGGGATGAAAGTAACAAATTTTGTTTGAGCGTCTGTAACTCAGTGGTTGTTTGTGCTAGGTCTCTCAAACTTTGATACATACTATCCATAACTGTTTTCTACAAATATACCTCACTTTGACATATTTTAAACAATCACAGATTATGTGAGTTAGTGTCAAATACAAAGAGTTCCGTTGTTACAATCTACCCCACAACTGGGGTGAGATGTAACACCAGCTGGGGATGGATGTAACGATGAGCGGTAATTTGCTAAAATAAGATCCACATTATAAAATTTACAGTCATTGTCCTGTGCCAACTGGTATGCAAATTTCCTGACCTAAAAGCAAGTGATCAGTAAACATGTTATCCCCATGAAGGATGTATGACACCTTGAGGCAACAAGTAAGTCACAACAATAGTTTTGGATAGCTGTAAATAAATTATATACCTCTTAATAATAGGTATAATAATTATGGAGATAATTTTTTACTTTTTGTATTATGCCTATCTAATTGTTACCTCTCGAGGGGTTAACTCATAGAACAGATCAGCTACTTTTGTTAAATACTCTGTCAAGAGTTCCTCCTGTTACAACTATCCCCACAACAACCAGCCATTACATAGCTAACTGTTTAAGGTATGTGGGTTTGAAGTTAGCATGAATACTGAGCATCAAATTAAACTAGAAAAACGGTTACTTTATTCTAGACATTAGGTGGGGGCACATTTAACATAGTGATCAAACCACTCTTTGGAGAATGATCTGCACACCTTTAAACATAGTGATCAAACTGAGACTAGACGTCCTTTGATTAACTGGTGTTACGCAAATGTGTATCTACAGCAGTGGTCCCCAACCCTGGTCCTCAGGACCCACTGTCCAGCATGTTTTAGATGTTTCCCCCCCTTGCAACACACCTGATTCAAATGAATTGTCATTATCAGGCTTCTGCTGAGCTTCATAGTGACTCATTCATTTGAATCAGGTGTGTTGGAGGAGGGAAACATCAAAAACATGCAGGACTGTGGGCCCTGAGGACCAGGGTTGGGGACCACTGATCTACAGGATTTAGGAGACAGACAGGAATCAATATTTACGTCTGAAGGTCAGAGGGCCCTTCTCAGATGTCACTAAATGTAAAATTCCTTCCTAAGTATCAAAAAATAAAAGTACTGATGGTGCAGAAGCTATTTGTATTTGTTTAGTTTACATACTGTAGTGTCCAACAAAGGTAGAAAAATAAAAAAGTAAAAATGAGCCATGTACTCTGCCACATTTTGATTCCACTTGTGCACTTAACCTTTGTCTTGTGTTCGTTTGCTGTGACCATCCATTATGTTAACGGGTCGGTGCCGACCCATGTTTTAAATCAGCTGTAAAATGCACTAAAAACTAAAATCTATGAACCAATTTGTTTCTCACCTCTTGGTTACCTTGTCAGGCTACATTAACAATGAAAATATTGGTTTCAATGTTTTTGGTGTGGGTCTCTGAGCCTTTTTTATCACTATACCCCTCGATTTCGAAAAATAAATATATGGTCAAATGAAGATCAATAGAATCATATATATAAATAAAAGATTGTGGTGTTACCTACATATTCTTGAGGGTTATTAGAACACATGTCTTACATATTTAAATGTTGTAATTTTTTATTTTAATATTATTAACTAAAGTAACATCTATGGTGTTACGGGTCAGTTTTGACCCATATTATTTACTTGAAGAAATAAGCAAAAAAAGTATTTTTTTAGCAATAGAACTTTAATAAAAATACTAAATGAGAGGTATGTGTGGCAAAACATGACACTTTTAGTGTGTTTTTTAAGTTTTACTTTGAAGCACAGAACATTTGTCTTTCTGTCCTTAGTGCTTGGGCAGACCTGACACCATTTTCTTTTAGAATAAGGTGTCCTGACTGGGATTGTGGCTGTGACTGCTCTGGTTGGTGTTGAAGCAGGGCTGGGTGAGGAGGATGCCTGATGCTCTTTGTGTTGCTGATGGTGGATGGAGAGTGAGACATGAGTACTACATTCCAGGTTTTTTTGGACAATATGAGACAATAGTGGTGGTGTCTGTAAAAAAAACTTTGAGGAAAGTAGAGCCCTGTCCTTCACCTGCAAGATTTCAGCAGGCAGCTCAGTTTTATTTGTCTTCACTGTGCCCATCATGGTATATTTCCCCCTGAGAAGTTGTTGTACAAGGTCATAGCCGGTAACGAAGTTGTCACAAGTGACATTGTGAACTTGCAGTCCAGTAGTCATATCAAGGATCAGATATTTTCCTTGGTTTTTCTCAGGGATGTTGTTATTGTCAGTGTGTTGGCTGACAGTGCACTTATGATGTCAATTTAGGCTCTAATTATTACTATATAAGCTTATTTTTATAACTGGGTCGAAACCGACCCGAACAACACAAGCGTTATAATTTCAAAGAGAGCATTTTATAATTAAGTAAAAAATTTGAAAAAAGTAAAAGAAAAATCATATAGGGGTACCTGACAAAGTCATAAAACCTTGATGTTATAAACAAATGTATGTGGTTGTCATAATTATTTAAAATCTAAAACGGGTCGGTGGCGACCCGAACACCAGACAAAGGTTAAACAGGTCATACCACTAATTAGCTAGTCAACTTCTGGCAAAACAGAAGTGTGTTGCATAGTGCATGTCACGTTTGTGAGTTCAGAAAGAAAGTTTTCAACTTTGTGATGATAACGTTACAATTACAAAGGCTTTGGTATTAATATCTTCATTTATTTTGCTTACAATGAAAAAACACAAAAGAGAATGGAAAAAAAGTCTAATCAATATATTTTTATACAAAACTCAAAAAATGGGCCGGACAAAAGTATTGGCACCCTCAGCCTAATACTTGGAAGCACAACCTTTAGACAAAATAATTGCGAACAACCACTTCTGGTAATCATCAATGACTTTCTTACAATGCTCTGCTGGAATTTTAGACCATTCTTCTTTGGCAAACTGCTCCAGGTCCCTGAGATTTGAAGGGTGCCTTTTGCAAACCGCCATTTTGAGATTTTGACAGGTGTTCTATGGGATTCAGGTCTGGACTCATTGCTAGCCACTGTAGAAGTCTCCAGTTCTTTCTCTCAAACCATTTTCCAGTGCTTTTTGAAGTGTGTTTGGGGTAATTGTCCTCTGTAAATGACCTCTGAAGGAGACCCAGCTTTCTCGCACTGGGCCCTATATTACGCTGCAAAATTTGTTGGTAGTCTTCAGACTTCATATTGCCATGCACATGGTCAAGCAGTCCATTGCCAGAGGCAGCAAAGCAACTCCAAAACATCAGGGAACCTCCGCTATGTTTGACTGTAGGGACCGTATTATTTTCTTTGAAGGCCTTGTTTTTTTCCTGTAAACTCTATGTTGATGCCTTTTCCCAAAAAGCTCTACTTTTGTCTTATCTTAGCCACAGTGCCATTAGGCACTTAGCCACAGTGCCATGGGCTTCAAACTTATTAATGACACTGCGCATGGTAGACACAGGAACATTCAGGTCTTTGGAGAGGGACTTGTAGCCTCTAGATTGCCCATGCTTCCTCACAATTTTGCTTCTTAAGTCCTCAGACAGTTCTTTGGTCTTTTTTCTTTTCTACATGCTCAATGTGGTACACACAAGGACACAGGACAGAGGTTGACCCTATGTGCACACGAAGCCGGGTATTTTGAGAAACGAATATTTCCCTCCCTCCGTTTTCCAAAAAGTTTTCGTTTACATCAACCCGCATAAATACTCTCATTTCGGGGCATCAGCTGCCAAAAACTCAGTTTTCTCAGTTTACACACAAACGCAAATCCATAGTTTTCCAGAATCTCCGCTTTAGCCTGAGTTTTTAGAAAGATTCGTTTTCAGAGTCGAATTCACCGTTTGCGTGTAAACGATAGGTACAAACAAAGGGAAATGTCTCCGTTTTTAAAAATACCCGGCTACGTGTGCACATAGGGTATGTCAACGTTAATATATTTTAACTGGTTGCAAGTGCAATTTAGTTATTGCCACCACCTGTTGTGCCACAGGTAAGTAACAGGTGCTGTTAATTACACAAATTAGAGAAGCATCACATGATTTTTCAAAGGGTGCCAATACTTTTGTACACCCCCTTTTTTATGTTTTGTGTGGTATTATATCCAATTTGGCTTTTTGACAATTATTTTTCTGCTTTTCCATTGAAGACAAAATTACAACATTGTAATATCAAAGCATTTGTAATTGCAATAATTTTATGGGAGAAATTAAGCATTATCTGACAGAATTGCTAAGGTGCCAATACTTTGGGCCAGCACTGTATGCGAAACTAGAATGATACGCTTGGTGTATACTGCCAGGCAAGATTCAAGGTTGAAATGCATAGTGGGCTTAGGGTCAATGTGGTGAGACAAAGGATAATAATGAAAAACGTCTATGCAGTCAATTTATGAAAATGATTCCTGTTTTGTGTGTGTTAAAAACAAGATCTATTAATGATTAAATCATAACATAGCCCAAAAAGGGCAAAATGGCATACTAAAAAACAAGACATGGGCAAAGCTAGTTCTGGCAATGACACTCGGGCTGCCCACGTCATCACTCATAAGTACATATCATCATTCATTCACACATTTACGCCATCTCACTCTTACACATCTCAGTATACATCATCACTCATTCAGTACATTATTACTTATTCACACACCTCAGTTCACATGCAGTAGCAGCTTAAGCACACAGGTAGCGTAAGCAATCAATCATGAACACACCTGACTCGGCTAGTACAAGCCCATTGGGGCTTCGTCCCTTAAGACTGCCTTAAGGCTGCGCAGATATCCTACACTCACACAGACCGGCTAAGGATCAGTGCTGTTGCCTCCCACCACCATCCCCTTTCTCCCCTGGTTGTCTGTCTGTCTGACTATATGTATATCTGTCTATCAGGGGGATTATATATCTATTGCTCCTTGCCTCATGTCATATATGTATGCACGCATGTGTCGCTTGACGCGGTAGGGAGCGCTTCCCCTTAGACATTCCACTCCGCCAAAGTCAAACATATTCCATGTTATGGTTATCAATCATCACGTGAGTGTCTTAACTGAACTTATTTGTTGTAGGGGAGTTGGCATCCAAGGAGAATTACAATATGTGCTCCTCATGAGAAAAGCGATGTGTAGACAATATGGGCGGAGCTAGTTCTGTTATGACACTCGGGCTGCCTGCGTCATCACTCATTCACACGCCTTAGTATTCACATACCACAGTATACATCATCATTCATTTACACACATCAGTACACATCATCACTCATTCCCTCACATGCACTAGCAGTACACATCACTCATGAACACACCTGACTCAGCTAGTGCAAGCCCATTGGGCCTCGTCCGGGAAGACAGCCTTTAAAGTCTGCGCGGATATTTAAACACTCACCCCGACTATCTAATGATCAGTGTTGCTGCCGCCCACCACCATCCCCTTTCTCCCCCTGTTGTCTGTCTGTATGTCTGTCTGTCTGTCTATCAGGGGGATTACCTCTATTGCTCCATGCCTCCTGTTATATACGTCTGCACGTACTGTATGTATCACTTCAACGCGATAGGGAGCGCTCCCCTTTTAGACATTCCACTCCGCCAAAGTCAAATATATTTCCATGTCATGGTTATCAATAAACCATCAAATCAATCTCGTGCGTGTCTTGACTGAACTGGCTTAGTCTATGGTTCTCAAAAGTCATCTGACAGTTAGCGTGTTATTTCTCACAAGATCTGAATGTCTTTTTATTGGGCAAGTAAAGTTGTTCAGTATGATTTAACAATCAATTAAGATGAGTACCATTTTGAAACTGTAGGCATTATGTGTATCCACTTGTGTACAATACCTCTTATTGTTATGATGTGTAAAGTAAAGAATATAGATTGTACTCTTCCAAATATAATAATTATAATGTATGGATGGACGTTGGTCTCCCTGATGGACAACAAGCAAGTTCCAGGCCCCTTTCCCCATCCCCCTTGCCTCTGATGCTGCGCCAATTACTAACCCCCTACCAATTGACACTACCTTGCTGTATGATTATGTTTTGCCAATGTTCTGCACCTCTTTTTAACTAACCGTCTACAGAGGAGGGGATCCCTCACTGAATTGCTCCTCTCAAGCTTTCTTCAAAATAATTTTATTTAGTACGTTTTTCTGGGAGTTTTTCCTTGTTTTCTTTGAGGATTTTGATTTGTCGAGGTGTAGTTCTGTAGGCATATGTGAAGCCCTCTGTGACATTGACTGTAAATATAAACAATTTTGATTTTAATTGATAGAGTATCTGTTGGCTTTTGACACACACATCAGGCACAGTTCAATTGTATAAAATCAATATACAAATAGATGATATTTGTCGGCGGAAAAATGCAATACATTCCATATTTCTTGCCCTATTTAAAAATAAGTGAATTGTTTAACTCTACAACAAATAAAAAGTAAATAAACAAATGTCTGTCGTGTTTTCATCTTACAAATATATGAATAAAACCGTATGGGGTATATAATACATAAATTATCAAACATTTTGGGCAGCCCCTTAAAGTATGTTCAGAATTCAGGAAGACAATCTGTTAAACGATGAGCACACCAGAAGAAATTCTAGGCTTGTATAACATCGGAATGAGAAACTATAAATGTTCAACTCCGCCTCCTCTCTCACTTAACCGATCAGGAAGCCTCGGAAGAGAATAATGTGATATTACGCGGATAGTTTAGAAACATTTAAAACAACTGCCGATATTGTATTACTTCGCCATGGGTATAGGTACGAAGATTCACGGCTGTGCACACGTCTATGTGTTATTTTGCCTGTTACTAACTGCCCAATCTCAACTGCACCATGAGAAAAGAACAGGGAGTATCAAACCAGGAGCAGAGACTTTACCTCAGAAAATACAGTGGGTGCACAATGGAAAATTGTTTAGTCTTCTGAATCGCGGCTCGGAGTATCAAGCAGCGTCACAACCTATCCCTGACATTAGAAATAGACACACGACCGGGGAGACAACAAACCCTTTGGACTACTCAAGACACCCTCCATCACAAGCATCTATCCAGGCTGTGGTCGGAGGTACAGAAGCGCGCTCAGTTGGCCCACACCGTCTCCCTCCTCAAGTTCGAAAGCGCACAGGAACACACGGGCATGTGCGTCAGGATATCCATCTAAGTGAACGTGCTGAAACGAAGTTCAATTCCACGGAGAATGAGACACAAAACAAACCCACTACCCAAACCCCCCAAACAAGGAGAGAAGACGTCATGATGGGAGATGACCCAAATGACCCATACAAATCCAGTGATCCTGATAACCCTTACTACAATTACTATGACACTTACGAAAGACCAAGGCTCAGACCAAGACCAGGATATGGCACAAGGTATCACCAGTATGGTAAGAAGGGGGAGAATTTGTTCTAAATGGCCTGAATACTGCCTGAAGCACTCTATAGTTTTAGGGTTTCATTTTGTGTTCATGTTTAATCATATGTTTTTTTTTATAAATAAAATAAATCACCATTAGGTCTACCTGATCTTGTACCAGACCCATACTACATCCAAGCCTCTGCTTATGTTCAGAGGGTCCCTATGTACAACCTCAGATGTGCATCAGAAGAGAACTGCTTGTCAAGGTATTGAAGTCCTGAGTCTTGCAACAAAGAGTTTAGAATATGTAATCAGCTCATGTCCCTGCAGATTACTTTTGATAACTAATGTGGCCCACAATGCATTTGTGTTACCCGAATGTGATTTTTCCTGTTTGTACAGCTCTGCTTACAGGGGTTCTGTGAGAGATTATGACACTCGGATGCTTCTAAGATTTCCTCAGAGGGTGAAGAACCAGGGCACAGCTGACTTCTTGCCGAGCAGACCACGCTATGCTTGGGAATGGCATAGTTGTCATCAGTGAGTCTCCATGGTTTGTTTATGCTCTACCAGCTCTCCTCTCTGGCAATGATTATCTCTTGGTCTCTGCCTTTCCACATCCGGCTAGATTATTTTCTGGTTTAGTAAGAAAGAAACAGACAGAATCTGAGACTTCTAAATAAATGCACACTTGCCAAAATGAAAAGTTTCTTTGATTTCACAAACTTGTCTAACTTCAGAACTACATTTCATAGTTGTGTTTTATCGTAAATCTGTTACAGTGCCATTGCCCTAAGTCTAACCCAGTATGGACTACAGTTACCAAATCAACATTTTGACACATTGTGGGAGCTACAGAGTTTGTCTTTCCAGTCTCATCTATGGGGGAAATCTTGGATTTGACATGACAATAAACATGAGAAAGACCATGGATATGTGGAGAGTGCGTAGGTAGGGATAAGGGGAGATAGGCCTTGTCACATGATATTTCTTTATACAATTTCCCCACTTGAAGGACGGAGTCTCTACTTAAAATTAAGGACAACTTCTTGAGACTTAAATTTTTTATTTTGGCAATTTTATGTTGAAGATGGTTGAATGACCTTAAAGAATAAATACAAATGGCAAATGTAAATATACAAGGAACATACATACATAAACAATGAATGAATCAATAAACAATTGAAAACTGTTGTAGGCCTTTCTATATCAAACTGCACTTGATATCTACAAAATAGAAAGACGCTTACTTAATGGACCTAATATAGAATAGCACTGTTCTCGATACGGTAGCTCAGTGCCAGTATACCGTGCTGTCTAATGAGACTGCACAAACTAAATGAAAACATTACTTTTTAAATAAAATAGATGAATGATGAACTGTACTATAACTGTAAAATGTAACTGTTGCACTGTTGATGTAGTAAATATTACTGCTGTCCCATTCTCCAGACACTACCACAGCATGGATGAGTTCAGCCACTATGACCTGCTGGAGGCTAGCTCTCAGAGAAGGGTGGCCGAGGGGCATAAGGCCAGCTTCTGTCTGGAGGACACGTCCTGTGACTATGGCTACTACAGACGCTTCGCCTGCACTTCACACACCCAGGTATTCCATTTGTGTGAAAAACGGCCTAATTTGATGACATAACAGTGATATTAATATTCTTTGCATTTTACAGGGACTGAGTCCGGGATGTTATGACACTTATAACGCAGACATAGACTGCCAGTGGGTTGACATCACAGATGTGAAACCTGGAACCTACATCCTCAAGGTTATTTTCCAAAGATATGTGACATGGTGGAACTTTACAATTGGCACAATTTTAATGACATACCATAAAACATGTAGTTGTGGCATTGAAGAAATCTGCACCTAAATTTTTTTTGGGAGGGGAAAGACTGGAATTTGATTTGGACTATTCTGCAAGTTTTTGCTTTTATTTAAAAAAAATCGATGGAGCATGAGAGTTATTTCATATTTTCCTCCTTTTACTTTTACCTCTCTCTTTTGATGATCCAGGTCAGTGTAAACCCCAGCTATCAGGTCCCAGAGTCAGACTACAGCAACAACATTGTGCGCTGTCATGTTCACTACACAGGCAACTATGCTTCTTTGTCTGGATGTCACATGTCACCGTGAGTGTGAATCTTCTCAATTCAGATAATACAACCCAAATTTTGTAAAGGTTGGTATTTTATTTAAAATTGAATATAATGAACATTAAAACACTTTCATATCACAAGACAATATTTTATTCATATTAGAACATAATGATAACATATGTCATTGTGTCAATGACATACCACTGTACTAAATAGGCCTAGGAATACTTCCAGAAACCGCCAAGCCATCTGCAGATGACAAGCATAGCTCTAGCATGCAAAAAGGGAACATATGTGAACATAGTCCAGAAGCACTGTTGTGCACAGGAGTGGGCCAAGGCTCATTCAAAACTTCTTGTGTATTTCAGCCAGACAATGCAAAACCCCACATACTAACCCAACTACTACAAAAGCATACCTTAGTTGTAGAAGAATCCATATGTTGAATTGGCCTTCCTACAGTCCTAGTAAAATATGTCAAAGACGACCACAAATACTTCAGCAGATGTAGACCTATATAAGGAAAGAACGGGACCAAATTCCAACATCAAAACTCCAGACACTCATAACCTCAAAGCCCAGGCAGCTTCAAACTGTTTTGAAAAGGATATGTAAACATGCCCCACGTCCCAACTATTTTAAGACCTCAGGCCTCAAATTTGAAATTAGCTCATTTAGTCGATAAAAGTATAAAATGTCTCAGTTTAAACATTTGTTATGTTATTTAATTGTGACTGAAATACTAGCTTGTGTATTTTAATTTTCACTTTATTCAAATTTAAAAAGTCCCAACTTTTCCAGAATTCAGGTTGTACTAAAGTTATACTCAATATCTTATACATCTTCCCATAATGTATTTCCATCCATCTTAGTACTCAATCTTGATTAATGATTTTTGATTTGCTGTTTCATTTTCAGATATTAAGAGAAGACATTTGCTCTCCAAAACTCCTAGGAGCCATTATGCTAAAGACTTTAAACAGGAATTTTTCATGCAATTTCTTGCCATTTGTTTTGTTACTGCATACATATGAGGTCATTGAATGAATGACCTCCTGCATTTTTTTCAATGGTGCCATACTCTATACTAGCAATACAACTACATATTTAATTATGCAAACCCACATTCAGAAAGAGAATGCTGTCAAAGAGTGCTTGCCAAAATACCACCATGTAATACATACAGAATGCCTATTTTGCGTATTCAAAATAACGTGTAATGTGATAAAAAATAATGTGTTTCATGTCCTTGTAATCAATATGTCATCCCATTCTTGTATTATGTACTTACATCTGCTTCATACAGAAATATATGTGTGCAACTATTACTTTTTAAAATAAATCATTTCTTTTTTGCGAAGTTGTGGTCACATGAATTAGGAAGGTAGGCTAATAACAACATTTTGTAATTGTACAAATGCCATGTAACGTGCTGGTTACCTTTTGTGGATTGTTACATTTGTTTTACATTTACATTTATTCATTCAGCAGAAGTATTTATCCAAAGCGACTTCTATGAGAGAGCTTTATAAAAGAGCATCAGTCACTGATCATACAACGTGATAGATTATAAATTAAGATTATAATTAAGATTATAAGATTATGAAACATACATAATAAACTCAGCAAAAAAGGAACCTCGTCAGGATTGTGTATTTCAACAATAATAACCCAAAATCAATCAATCAATTAACTAACATGCACCTGTGGAATGGTTGTTAAGACCTTAACATCTTACAGAGAGTTGGCATTTAAGGTCACAGTTCTAAAAACGCAGCACACTAAAGAGACTTGTCTACCGACTGTGAAAAACACCCAGAGAAAGATGCCCAAGGTCCCTGCTCATCTGCGTGAACGTGCATTAGGCATTCTGCAGGAAGGCATGAAGTCTGAAATAAATTGCCATGTTCGCACTGTGAGACACCTAAGACAGCGCTACAGGGAGACAAGAAGGACAGCTCATCATCCTCGCAGTGGAAGACCACATGTAACAACACCTGCACAAGATCGGTACACCCGAATATCACACCTGCGTGACAGGTACAGGATGGCCACAACAACTGCCCGAGTCACACCAGGAACACACAATCCCTCCATCAGTGCTCAGACTGTCCGCAATAGGCTGAGAGAGGCTGGACTGAGGGCTTGTAGGCCTGTTGTAAGGCACGTCCTTACCAGACATCACCAGCAACAACGCCGCCTATGGGCACAAACCCACCTTCGCTGGACCAGACAGGAGTGACAAAAAGTGCTCTTCACTGATGAGTCACGGTTTTGTCTCACCAGGGGTGATGGACGGATTTGTGTTTATCGTCAAAGGAATGAGCGTTACACCGAGGCCTGTACCCTGGAGCGGGATCGATTTGGAGGTGGGGGGTCCGTCATGGTCTGGGACTGTATATCACATCACCATCGGACTGAGCTTGTTGTCATTGAGTGCCTTACGGTACAGGAAAGACATCCTCCTCCCTCTTGTGGTACCCTTTATGCATGCTCATCCGGACATGATCCTCCAACAGGACAATGCCACCAGCCATACTGCTCGTTCTGTGCGTGAGTTTCTGCATGAAAGCAATGTCAGTGTTCTACCATGGCCAGTGAAGAGCCCGGATCTCAATCCCGTTGAGCACGTCTGGGACCTGTTGGATTGCAGGGTGAGGGCTAGGGCCATTCCCCCCAGAAATGTCCAGGAACTTGCAAGTGCCTTGGTGGATGAGTGGGGTAATATCTCACAGCAAGAACTGACAAATCTGGTCCATTCCATGAGGAGGAGATGCATTGCAGTTCTTCAAGCAGCTGGTGGCCACACCAGATACTAACTGGTACTTTTGAGCCTCCCTTCATTCAGGGACACATCTATTTCTGTTAGTCACATCATGTCTGTGGATTTTTTTTAATGTCTTATGGTGTTGACTCTTCTAGTGTTCATACAAATATTTACACACTGTAAGTTTACTGAAAGTAAAAACAGTCAGAGGACGTTGCTTTTTTTGCTATAAAAATATAAAACTAATCAAGTGCCAAAGGGAAAAGCCACAAGAGCATTCAGTAAAAAAAAATTGCATTAATCGCAAACGTACAATAGTGTACCTGAAGAAAAGTAGTCGAATTTTTAGCCACTTGGTTAGCCGCACTTCTTTCACTTATCTCGGGTTAAGATATCCACTCAAACCGATGGTAAAGTCACCACAAAGTCTTAGTCGAACACTTCTACGACCCTGGTGACAGATGCTTACTCAACAGTCTCTTTTTCTTCACTCGTCACACCACGCTTCTTTGCATGTGTCCAACCGTTCTTATCCACTTTTTATCTCTTCCTCTTTCACCTTTCCCACAAGTCATCAGCTCACTCTCACACCCTTCAAAATAAAATACATTCACAACCATTTGTGTGTCTATTTCTTCCTGTACTTTCAGGTATAGTTAAACATAATAACATACATTTATAAACAGCAAATAATTAACATATGAAATGCATAGTTTAGTACACCAATAAAATTACCCAACATTTGTTTCTTTTACTGAATGATTTTTTACTTATTTACATAACTTTAAATGACATTTATTAACCATTAACTTTGACTTTGACTCTCTTAACTGCTATTTATTATACAATTCACTTATTTTTTTAAACATATGTCCTTTTAATCTTCATAAATTTCCACTGGGCTAAACCAGTATCACGGCTACCCTTCTTTTCAAAAACAACTGCACGCCCCGTATCCAACCATCAAACTTTCTCTCACAGAACAACCTTCTTGACCCTAACCAATCGGGCTTGGATAAATTATTACGTACAGGCTATACAATTACAATTATACAAGTATTGGTCTTGCAGAATATACAGTGTTGTGTGTCATGATCTGAGTGATTCTATAATTAGGGGTACATTTCAGAACAGTGTGTTCAGAACAAGTGTGTTACAGGAGTAACACAGTTGACAGGACACATTAGGGATGTGCAGCACAGTTGACATGTAACACAGTTGACATTTCCTCAATTTTTGGCCTTTGTACTAGCTAAAGATGTTGAAAATGTCACCACATGACCACGATCAAGTTATATTTCTGTGTGCTATATTAATAAACACAAGAAAACACAAGAAAATGTTGATAACACAGTTGACAAACAATTAATCCACTCCATGTGTAGACAATAATTTTGATGAATTATTGACAAGGAGGAGTTTAAATTTACCACATTGTCTTCAAGGTTCCCACCAAAAAGGATGTACCTTCCAGCAATGTGAGTCATGCGACTTTGGAGCAAACCATTGCTGATTTATAGGGGTTTTATCAATGGGTAACACAGTTGACAGTGATTTCTTGGACACACATAAAGTGAATAATTTCACGTATTTTAATGTTTTAAATAGATTTAAAAACAGCTTTATCATGTTTTAATACTTATTTTTGAACAATTCAAGCTGAAATAATATATAAAAACATGTATTTTATTGTTAAGTTTTAAGAGCAAACTTGACATTTAAGAAATCGGACAGCACAGAAACTGCAAATTCCAATGCATAATTAGCATTTTTTTCCAAATAAATTATGGAACCTGTTAACTTTTAGTATTAAATGAAAGAGAAATATCATCCAATATCAAATTGGTCATTGTTTGAAATAATGACTAAAATATTTGGTAAAATTGACAAATACACCCCATGGACTTGAAATGTACCCCTAATTATAGAATCACTCAATAACTGTTTTGCACTTCTGGTTGGATGCTAACTGTATTTCGTTACCCTGTACGTGTACCTGTGTAATGACATTAAAGTTGAATCTAATGTAATCTAAATGATCAGGGATTATTAAATGTATAGTGCATAACGTAAAGTACCTGTTCGCATTTGTTTGTATGTAACATTGTAATACATTTTAGTAACCTCTCCTTGCATTAGCTGTTATCAGGGATTACTAAATGTATAGTGCATAACGTAAAGTAACTGTTCGCATTTGTAACGTTATAATACATTTTTCTAAACTCTCCTTGCTGGGTATCGTCACAAAGTTGAAAACGTGTCTTTCTGAACTCACAAACGTGACATGGACTATGCAACACCATGTTTTGCCAGAGGTCGACTAGCTAATTAGTGGTATGACCTATTTAAGTGCACAAGTGGAATCAAAATGTGGCAGAGTACATGGCTCATTTTTACTTTTTTCTTTTTCTACCTATGTTGTATACTACAGTATTTAAACTAAACAACCAAACTAAACTCTTCAACAATAATCATCTTAAATACATATTGGACACCGACAACCCAGCGGGTGAGCTCATTGTAAAAACAGGAAGTTGCCTGACGCTCTGACTTCTGGGGGCTTGGATTGAACAAAGAAATGGAATCAACCGTGAGTTAACATTTGAACCTATGTAATTGTGAATCTATTATGTTTATGTCATTGACAACCTTTTGCTTTTGTGTGGTTTGCAGATAGGATATGCGTGCTTTGAAGTTATTGAGCAAATTGCTCAATCACAGGTACAATACATTTTCTTAACAGGATATACTTTTCCTTTTTTATAATATATGGGTATTTGCTCTCATTTCAAATGTCTTCCACAGGGGAAAACCATTTTGTGGTCGACCTCTACATTATACCAACCTGGCGAAGTGTGATCACAGTGTCTTTTTCACTGTGTCTATTGGTCTAACCTACCATCCCTTGAGGACTTGCACACCTCTAGGTCCCTGAGAAGAGTGAAGAAGATTGCGGCCGACTCCTCCCACCCAGGACACCCTATGCTTCAGCTGCTCCCCTCGCGGTCCACCAGGACCAAAACCTCTCGCCATAAGAACAGCTTCTACCCTTCGGCCATTGAACTCTTCAATAGGGCCAAGGACTCGGAATGACTTTGCCACAAACTCCAACACCCCCATCCAGCATCCCACTGCACAAGCCACTTTTGCACACACCACCTCAAAACCCCTTTTGACACCTTAAAAAAACTTACTGCTGTGTTTGCACCACTGTTTTGCAATGCTGTGTATATACCCCGCTGACATTTTTACACCATATTTTTATTGTATTATATTCTGTTCTTACCATGTTACATATATGTTCTATGTTGCTCTTCCCTGCTGATGTAAATTCTGTGTTTGTATAACTTACATAGCCATTAAAACAGATTCTGATTTTGAGTGGGTTGATTCTAAGAACTGTTCTCTGCCAAAGTTGAGGGCCAAGAAAATATTTGGCCAATTCTCAATGTGAAACAGATGAGTGAGTTTATTGTATGCGAGAATAAAGTCAAATCATGTTGTGACTTGGTGTGTTTTACATGTTATCATTGATCATTTAATAATTCACTTAGATTATACTGTAGATACAAGAACATAATTGGCATAGATAGATCCAAACATGAAAAACAGCAGTGCAATAAGGTTCAATGACAATTTATTATTATTATTATTATTATAATGAAAAGGCAATGAAGTATTGTATAGTACACAATAAAATGTATAGGCCTATGACATCTTGCGAAATGTAGGCTTATGAATACGAGTAATAACTTGCACTGAGCTATGTTATTCCTAACCTCCATTGTTTTCAGTTATCAGCATTTTGACCCTCTCTTTTCAAGATCCTCAGCTTTGTAGTAGGCTACAAATACACTATTGAGCCCTGAGTCATATGACCCACCGTTTGTTTTTCGTAATGACTAAGTAGTAAAATTACGCAGTGCAGTGTATATTAGTCTGGCTTCTTGTCTAAAATTTACTATATAAATACGATATAACGATTTAAACTATAGACAAGGAATTAATAGATTTAACATCATATTGTTTACTAATTAATGCATTTGTGAAGAAAACAATTCAACCGGAAATGCATTTGCGCTTTTATATGCATTTGTGCTTTTATTTAGAAATTCCGCACTTTTATTTTGAAATGTATTGCGTCACTTCCTGCCAGACGGTACAGCTGCCTCACCGTGCAGCCTGCAACGGTCCTGCCTCACGGTGCAGGTCTGCAGCCAGGTGCCTCTCGTTCCAGCACCAATCTCTCCATGGTCTTCATAATGTGGGAGGTGCTACCGGTCTGTACAGGGACGAGGCAAGATGTCTTCCACGGGACAGGGACCCTCTGGGGACTCAAGCTCTGGTTAAACTGAACTGCAATTTCCACCCCCTGGAGGACAAATAAAGGTTCATCTAATCTAATCTAAAGATGTACTGTAGAACTCCACACAGCTGGGGGGCACAGGCTTTAAGCACCCTAGAGCTGACTTTGTCAGGGCCAGCTGCTTTGTTTGCGTGGAGTTTCAGCAGTTGCCCTCTCACCTGGTCCACAGTCAGGTAGGGACACAGTCAGTTGGGACATTGGAGTCTACACAGAAGTTGATGTAGTCAGTGATGCACCCTGTGAGCCCATCAATGTCCTCTCCATGCGGCTCGCAGAGTACATCCCAGTCTGTTACCTCATAGCATTCCTGCAGTGTCCCATAAGCCTCCTCTGACCATCTCCTCACAGTCTTTGTGGTCACAGGCTGCCGCTTGACCAGGGGAACATAACAGGGTCTGAGGTGGGCCAGATTGTGGTCTGACCGACTCGGGGGGGGAGGGGGGAAGAGTCATAAGCATCCTTAACGTTGGCATACAACAGATCCAATGTCCTCTCCTCCCTAGCTCACATACAGTCTGCCAGAGCGGCTTCAAGGTCATCTGTTGTCATTCTGCTAGACCTTTCTGCAGAATTTGATACGGTTAATCATCAGATCCTACTCACTGCTACGCTGACGACACGCAATTATACCTGTCGTTCCCCCCATCCAATCCGAGGATCTCAACTAGGATCGAGGCCTGCCTCACAGACATCTCCGCCTGGATGACCAGGTGACCTTCAGTTGAACCTTGCCAAAAAATAATTTCTCATCATCTCGGCCAATCCCTCTATCCCCCATGATCTCTCTATCACTCTGGGATCTGCAACGGTGACTCTTCATCTTTCGTCAGAAACCTGTGGACACCTTAGATGACGAGCTCTCCCTCTCATCACACGTTGCCGCAGTATCTCGGTCATGTAGATTCACCCTCTACAACATCCGGAAGATCAGAAGATACCTGTCTGAACACGCCACCCATCTGAGTAATATGCCTTACTAAAGACCAGTTGCTATACAGAATATCAACAACTACATGTGATATATCCTCCGGCCTTACACCCTTGCCTGCCACCTACGGTCTTCTTCTGACAACCGTTTAGTGGTCCCACCGCTCAAGAGGACCAGGTCCCAACACAAGCTCTTCCCCTGTCTCCCCAATGGAGGAATCAACTCCCCACCTCCATCAGAAACACTGACTGTCTCCTCAACTTCAACAAAAGGCTCAAGACGCACTTTTTCAGGGAGTTCAACGGTATTTAGGAATAACTGCTGGACCTAATAATAGTTTTCACCCCAGGGTCATAAGGATTCCTACTGGGGGACCTAACCTGACCGATCCTAACCTGCGTAGAATATTTAGGCCTCGCAGTCAGATGCGTTGTTGTTTGCTGTCCTACAGGTACATTATTGCCCGTCAGAGATGCTTGCCTTATAACTGTAACTTGTTCGGTTGAATGCTGAAAATGGCTCTTTCTTTGGCACTTGTTTGGTTTCATAATCTATAAACCCGCTATGTTTGGGTATTACCACGTTGCTAAGATCAGCGACCAATGCTCTTTCGTAAATCTCTGTCTTGGAAGTCGTTTAGGATAAACGTAAATGTAAATGCCCTCTGGTGGCCACAGGAGCTCCCTTACAGGTATCCGCTTGGAGCTTTTTTTGTCCCCGCACATTTTATCTAGTCTACTACCAAACCCAATAATCGTGGCTGTTAGTATCCCCAATCCCAATGTATTTTACTACAATAAATTATATGAAGGACTGAGATAGAGATCAAATTAACATTAACACGGTGAATTTACTGTAAACTGAAATTAAAGATGCAAATATTTTACGCTGCTCCGCCCCAATAGGTGGCGCCAATTAGATTTTTACCATCGTTTTTTTTTTTTTTTTTGTCAAGCAAAAGCGAAGAACTGCAACAACTCAACTCTGTTACAGATCTGTCACTACACAACATAATGTTATCGCCGTTTATATGACATGTTGGTAAAATTACAGGATTATTTGTGACAAAATGCACTCTGTCAGGGTTTCTATTCCATCGTTCCGTTCAGAAGAAACTTTGACTGATAAAGGATACACGGTGAGCGAAAGCTTGAATTAAATGCTTAGCCTGTTTGTTTGAGACTAGCTCTTCACTGCTAATTGTAGCCTAGTACCGCTGTACTCAACGCTATGGCTAAATCAATGCTCTGTTACGTTGGTAATATGCCTTACTAAAGACCAGTTGCTATACAGAATGTCAACAACTACATGTGATATGCGGTTAGTTATTGTAATAATATATGTTATGTATTTGTATTAGGTGCATTCAAAGCTATATTTTGGCTCACGTTGGCTCAAACCAGCTAGCTCAGTATTCCAGTAATTGGGATTGATGGTGTCTTAGTTTAGCAGAATGTAAAATCTAAAGTGGTTGCAGAGCCAACATAACATACAGCAGTTTCCCACAACTGTGAAAATAGCCATCCCCATAGTATTGCACCATCGTAAAGAAATATGTACTTGAATGATTATCCCAAGTAAATGAGACATTCAAAGTGTCCAAATAAATGTCCAACGTTCGTCTCTTACAGGTGTTCAAAATTGAAGTGCTCATGAATGGCAGACAACATACTGTGGAGAAGCGTTACAGCGAGTTTCATGCCTTGCATAAAATGGTGAGTGTGTTTGCAACATTGAGTATGCATCAAAATTGAGTTTGCAGAAACACAGATTTTATTGTGACAGGATGGAGCAACCAATTACAAATTAGGGTTAAAAAAACTCCTCTGTTTCCCTCTTAGCTAAAGAAGAGCATAAAACCACCTGAGATCCCTTCAAAGCATGTGAGGAACTGGATTCCCAAGGTTCTGGAACAGAGACGACAAGGTCTGGAGTTCTATCTACAGGTACCCCCCCACCCCTACCACCGTACCACCACCACCACCACCACCACCACCACCACACACTACTATTGAGACAAGAGGCACTGTTAATTTAAGTACCCTGGCTTATTCAAAAATGGACATTTATTCATTACTAACATCAAACACTAATGCAACAGTTATAAAATGACCGTTGTCATCTTCCCCCTTCACACATGGTGTAGCTCGGTCCTTGCCAGCTGGACTCCTAAATTTGAGGTCCTGCCGCCTATGGGACATAACATAATGATCAACTATAAATTTAACACCGACAGAAGTTGCATTGAATTCCTAGTATATGCCTGAGGTACTAGGCATTTCTGCCTTTATCCCTCCATGCTCCAGTTGAGGCCATTTAATCTGGCTTTGCTTCACAAAGGTTTTCGTGGCATCTGATTGGGTGTAGGAACCAGACAAATTACTAGTCTCACAAACTTCCAGATTCATTTTAAGCAAGAAACAGTATTTTGCGGACATTACATTATAGTGTAGTAGACGGAAAACCATTAGCTTTATAGCAAACCACAGACCCTTTGATGTTTAAAAGTGTCAGACTTGTCAGAATGCAGTCTTTAAACCTCCATACTTGGCATATCAAGTTGATATAAATGTTACCTTAGGATGAACCCTCCATAATTCTTAGAATCCCATTTGTTCCAACTCTTGCTGTCCTCCACTGACAGACTATAATCATGGAGAATGACGTTCTCCCTAAGATATTCTTGGATTTCCTCAACATCCGCCATTTTCCCTCTCTGCCGAAAACGGAAAGTTGTGGGTGAGTATTTTGTGGAATGGGAGCTCTGTAAAACAAGGCTACTATTAAAACACAATGAAAAGACTTGCTTCACTCTCAGCCTACGTTCATATTAACAAGTGTTATTTTTTTAAACTTTATGACATTCATTGTCCTTTTTCTTGCCATTTCCCCTGATGCTGTTAGGTCATTTGAAACTGAATCTGAGGAATCAAGGTATGTTGATGTATTCAGAGCACAATGTATGGAAAGTATTCAAGTAATCCAGGCCACCATTTTGTGTAGCATTCTTCTTTTATGTCTATTGAACTGTGTGTCCACACTGAAGATTATATGAGTTTGTTTTGCTCTTTTCATTGGGGTGTTTTAGTTTGCGAGTGAGCATAAAATACAATCCTCATATGATTGTTATCTGCACTATTTATAGCTAATCTCTCCTGTCTTGTTCTTTTACAGCAAACTTACTCATCAACCAGCTATGCTCTTCCTAAGAGATCCTTACCTTCTGCCCACCACAAATGGTACGGTATAAACACGTCATTTGAATTAGTGCAAATGTGTGTTATAGCCACATAGAGGGGAGGGGGTAAAAATGATTTTATTGCCGGTGGATTTAGAATGGGATGAATCTGATGAATGAGTAGGTGTCACAGTACCCTTTTCTGTATAGTGTACAGGCTCCATACCTACTCCTTATTGGTCTACCAAATTTGAATAAAACACGAGACAGTTTACATTGTCATTTATATCAACTGTAGTTTACTGAGTCCACTGTTAATTATAATGGTGTAGTTAAAATATAAATTTCTTATTGTTGTTTGTAAAGTAACTGCTGATTGATTTATCATAAAATAAAAACATTTCTTTTTAGATACATTTTCAAATGTTGTCATCGAAGGCGTAATCCACGGAGTTTTTTACCCCGATCTTCAACCAAGGTAGTAATCGGAAGAAAAACTCGCAAAACAAAGGAAATCTTAAGGTGTACACACTAATTAAATAATCATTGTGTGTGAGTGAGAACAACATGTTTCATATATGAGATAATTTTGCAGTTTGATCCAGTCGATTCTAAAACAGTACGTACAGGTACAGTGCAGATGTTGTTTTGGAGACTGAAAAACGATCACCCAAATAATCCGTGTGTACAGTATATACTCACAAGATGTACTGTGTAACCTAGATGGGATTTGTAACCTAGATAAAGACAAGGATTTTTGAAAGATAAACATCAAGCTCTTAAGCTTTAATCCATGTTGTCCTTTTCTAAACATATCACTTTTGGTGAACGAATGTCTGTGGGTCAACTTTAACTGTAGCTGTGAAATAAGGGAAATTGTCGAACACAAGTTGTTTTTAAAAGCTGAAATGTTAAAGGGATGTGGACCGTCAATAATGGTTGAATAGTTTTATGCATCCAATTTGCTTTGATCGTTTTGTGAAGTGTATTTCAACTTCATCAAAGGCAAAATGTGGTTAATTATTGGGTATTTACTTAAAATAGGTGCTAAAATTCAACCACAAAAAATTGCACTACAAAAAAAGATTGTCATGATTATGTGGATATGGCTTTTGTCTCCATATTGGTCTGTCATTAGACGTAGTGGATAAGTCATTACTTTTGTTGTCTAACATTACTGTCCAGGCTGTTTTAAAGATTAGCAAAACATTTTTCTGTACTCCTAAACTGATTAAATCATGTTTATCTTTTTAACTAATCAACTATTCTTTTGTACACCCTGCAACCTTCTAAAATGATCAAACTGTACTTGTTTTTTGTCTTTACAGTGTATGTTGTGCCATAAAACCTTCCCTTAAAAGACACTGTGGAGTTGTACTGTAGCACTTTAGTCTGGGTAACAGAATATGATAATTTAATACTGACAGCAATAAAGTAAGATATTTCCATATTTCAGATTTTCTCCTTTCTTAGTAATTGATAATCTTGTAATGGTTTACTGAAAAAATCAAGTCACAGTGAAAACGTATACATTTAGGCTCTTTATTATAAATTGCCAACAGGGGTTTCACTATCAAATATGGTCTTGTTCAACAATCACTCCAGATCTCCAACAAGACCTCCAACCATTATAATTATTTAAAAATATATACATAGCCTTGTTGCAAGTTGCACTTGGTTTAAGATTTATGAAGGAATATGGACGCCTTTTATAATGCAAAAAAAGTTATGTAATTCCTCCCCTTTCACCCAATCTGTACCATATGCTCAACATATTCAAATAACGGACAGCCAGTAATAAAAACAATCTTAAATTCTCATTATAAATGTAACCATTTAACCATGTAACCATCTTCAAATGTAAACATCTACAACATAGTCCCTCAATCACACATGTTCATTCCATCGTTCAGGCACTTTCTGTGAAAACCCTTGCCATTCTAAAGTTCCCCATGACCAACTTCTTCTTTGATGTTCTCATTCTGTCCCCCCTCATTCAGAAGTTCCTTCATGTTGGCATAGGCCACCTCTCTCGTCAATTGTTCCAAAGGAGGAAGTCCTACCAACAGGTTTCGCATTGCAATGGCGGTCATCAAAAACCTACAGGACAGAGAAAGCCGTTAATGTAATGCGACGTAATACGAAGACAGTTGTAATAACTAAATTCCTGCAGGACAGCATGGCTAGTCAGCTGCAACATCAAATGACGAAGTGAACGTCTGATTTGAGGTATTGGGGTAGGACTGAAACTGTCTGCAGTTAAGATGCTTATTTTACGCACCCTCGCCGTATCATCCAGTACTTTTTCACAGAGAAGCGCTGCAGCCTCTCCAACAAACTTGCTTCCCTGCGTTTTTTGACCTCCTTTATACGTCGCTGTCGTTGCAGGAACAGCCGAACTACTGGGTCTGTTGCGTTAATCTCTCCACTTTCATCATCATTAGGAGCAACCAGTGGTTGTAGTTCTGGGGACAGTGGCTCCGTCTCTGTAGAGCATAAAAATGCTTAAGTAATTATGTGTGTGCATAAATAAATACATTTTATGGCTTCATATACATTTTAGAGTAAGCCTGAAAAAAATTGAAAATGTGCGAGTTGCATTGTAATATGAGAGTTCCTGACCTAATCCATTGCGGACCCGCTCCTGTAATTCAAACAGCTGAGTGAAGTTCTTCTGTAGTGCTGCCTCTGTGGTGTTCACATAGATGTACATGTAGCACGATGGCTCATTGGAAACTGTATACACCTTATGGTAGGCTCCAGCTGGTAGCTGCATATGCGCACACACAGACACGTTACACTGTATATTTCTGCACGTAGGACGAGTCCTCTCATATGAGTATAGCCGTTTTTCCTGCCAGATTCCTTTGATTCCTTTCCTTTTTTACTGTTTTACTATTATCATTTAATCATTTACATTTTTAAAGGTACTATATATTGTACCTTCATCTGCTCTCCAGTTTTCAGGGTATAATTTCTGTTCTCTGACACCAGCTCAACACTCAGCTGGCCCTGTAGCACCTGAACACTGGTGTTGCCTAGGTCTTCACTAACATAGTTTTCCAGATGGAGACCTTTGGTAAGAAGATTGTCAGTTGCATAAAATCAAATATGTAAAATAAGGTTTGTGTTGTGTATCTTTTATCTGCATTACAAACTGTTACCATATACACTATATTACCAAAAGTATTTGGTCACCTGGGTGGGTGACCAAATACTTTTGGTAATATAGTGTATATGGTGTGTAGTGTCTGGCAAACGTATTTTCTACCAAATGGGAAGGAATGACATAATAGAAGAAAGAAGGGGAAAAGTAAAGACCCGGGAAGTCAGCAATGAAGACAATCTCTGTCTGGTTGTCCAACGTTCCCTCAATCTCCTGGAATTTGGTCCTCCAGGGAGATAGGTCCACCAACAGTGGCATAAGCCAAGGGTTTGGACGGAAGGGGGACCAATCCGATTTGACCATGTCCACACGAGGGTCAAAGATCCTATCAAAAGGGTTCGAAGGACAAATTATATGTTGTTTTAGCAGCTCTATTCCAGTGGTCCCCAACCTTTTTTGCGCCACGGACAGGTTTAATGTCAGACAATATTTTCCATGGACCGAATGATAATAAATTAAACAGTTATGTATTATTTCCGTGTGGCCCGGTACCAATTGTTCCACGGCCCGGTACCAGTCCGTGACCCGGGGGTTGGGAACCCCTGCTCTATTCGATATGATGGGTCACCTTCAGATGTTCCTACTGCCCACCTTTGCTGAAAGCGATCGTTTATAGATACCCAGATATCAAAGTAGATCTCTGGGTCAGAAATATTGTAGTGAGGTAGGTGACGGTTCAGACAGGTGGCGTACTGCTTCAGCATGTCACCATGGTCCTTCCAGCGCCGGCTCTGAGTAAAGACCTACATACACGACAGCTTCACAATAATTTGAATAAATGTTGCAGCGTGTAGTGTACGCTCACAAGGATTTCCCATGTACCTGATATAAAAATAGCAGTGACAAATTCATGGGAGAAGTCATAGGAGGCAAGCATTATATTTACTCACCCCTGGGTTGAGATATCCAATCTCTCCTGTTTTTCCATCCTTGTAGGTAATCTTCACATGTTGATGGGTGCGGGAGTGAACCATCATGTCCCAAGAGTAACCATACAGACCATTGGTCCAGTTGTTGTAGCCCTTTGTCACAAGATATGATATGATATGAGCTTAAGATATGATTCATATCATACGTTTTAAAACTCATGTTTTTTTCACACAAATGTATGTATAATATTCCATCTAGCACTACAGACAAATGTTTGCATCCAATCAGATACTTTCTGGATAAAGCCCCTCTCTTTCCACTCCACTGAACAAATCTTAGCTACTGTTTGCTGCAGGCAAATAGTTGTGTTGACACTGGCTGAGCGATCATTGTCCAAGGCAGTTAGTTCCCCATTTAGTAGAAAAAAACGCTTCAATTGTAGACTGAAACTAACCTTACCAAGTCTATTATGATGTGTGATTTCAGAAGCATCCCTACCTGTGTGATGAAGTGGGAGTATGGGAGGAAGAACTGTTCAGTCACGTAAATTATGGTAAAGAGGGCTCCAAGCTTGTGTCTGAGCCGTGGTTTGGAGGTCTTGAGGACGGGGACAGAGTCTCGTGCTCCGGCAGGCGGGGTCTGGGCCTCATGGTACACACAGGAAATGCTGGGCTGAGGGTCTGGAGTTGTGAAGGGCAACACCACTCTGAGCAATGCTGGGAAACGGGCAAAGAAGCGCCTGGGCCAATCAGCGTAGCAGAAGATGGGGCTTGTGGCCAACATAGTGTAGGAAAACATTCCTGTTGGGGACATAAAGTATCATCAGTGATCGATAGAAGGTTATCAATGAACACAGTCTCAATCTGACGGGCATAGTCCATATGAGTTGTATGTCTAGATATTTTGGTTTGAATAATCTGCAATATCACTGGTTAAAAGACACGAATCAGGCCAGGCACAAGAACAAAAAGGCACCTCACCGATGCTGAAGAGTTGAGAGTTCATGCAGTGGAAGTAACTAACAAAGACGAAACCAAAGGGCCGAGTAGCGTCAAAGAACAACAGGTAGCCAGCAGTCAGGTCCAGAATCAGACCACCTCCGTGTACTACCAGCAGATTCACCGTCTCAACAGGCAAGATTAGCCTGGCCAACACACACATACACACAGTGTTTGTGGACTGAGAAAAACAAAAGAAAAAACATTACCTCTCAAATAATTTGACTTGGAACTCACTTGAAAGGGTCAAAAAGCCAGTGGTGCGCAAGATACGACATGGAGTATCCCTCAACCCAGTCAGCATCTAATTTCTTTATTCCCGCAAGAAAGTATACAATGAAAACCTGCAGGGGAAAACAGAAGCCCATATTATGAATATAGTTATTCCCTTAAAACACTGAATGTATAGGAAACAGAAGAATCTTCTAGAGATTTAAGTTTCCCCAAACCTGAGTCCTCAGAAGCGTGTAATTCCAAAGTGGCACATGAGCATTTCTTTTCTTGAAATTACGTAATCCGTCAACTGACCTGAAAGTTATTTAGTTGTTACACCCTCAATTTATAAACTAATTTAAACACATGGGTCTATGAAGAGCTGCACACATAAATACACATACATACTTCTAGATGACTTCTGAAAGGATGTTCCACCCACTCACCCGTATCTGTTAGCATCCATGAATGTGAGCTGGAAGCCAATGAGCCCGTAGAGATAAGAATGATTGTTCCACGATGTCTTATCCAGGAAGAAGATGTACCAGTAAGTTGAGATGAACATGAGACAGGACAGCCTATAAAAACACCCCAGCATGATGCCTACGGCACCTGAAAGCCAAAAGGGGCAGACAGCAACATAAAAACAAAGGGATTGACGAAGACAAACATTACTGTCAATCACAGGCTTCCCCGTATGTGAACGGACATCATTGCATTGCAGAATGAAACCTACCTAAAAACATCACCACATAAACCAGGTACATCCAATCAAGAGGCAGAGGATGAAGGAAGTCAAAGAGTGGGAAACGGCAGATTGGAGCTCCATCCAGGTACTTATAGTCCAGGTGACTTAGGCCCCTCTCCTGAGTAATATCCACAGCCATCAGCATACCTGGGAGACAGAAACAGGCAGAGGAGGCGCAGCAAAGAATGTTACTTCCTATCAAAATAATTGAAAGAGATACTACTGTATGGACCATCATGTCAAAAGCTTCCTGAAGATCGGTGATGAAACAATGGTGATATACAACTCACCAAATAAGAAACGAAAGATCCCCAATGAGGCTGGATCTGTAGGGCGGTTCAGAAGGCACACAAGACGATGCCAAGAGGACAAGTCCTCCCTTTCAAACCCTAACAGTCGTTTCATCCTGCTGTCAGTACATGCTACGTTCACTGGTTCAGGCTCTAACAATTTGTTTGTAGCATCATTTTTATTGCCCACATTGTCAGTTGGCTCTTCCTGTCTTGAAGTCGGCTCAATATATGCACCTAATAGAAAAGTTAGAAGTTTATTTGTAAACCGCTTCTGCGAACTTGGCTGACACTCGAAACAGCAGATACTGTGCATAGGACAATCGGCACAATTCAACATATTAAATTTGATTACATTAGCTCACGAAATGAGATTACCTAATTTTCATTAAATTCATTAAATTTTCATTAAAGAATAAAGTAACAACGTGTATAGCTAACCACTACACTGTTGGTTACAAAACAATAACAATGGCATGCTGACTGCGCCTGTAACATAGCCTACCCGCTGTACCGTCGCACGCCCCTGCCTCCATCCTTTCAAATCGTCATTCAACAGACGAAACAATGTAACACTTCTGCAAACCTTTACGTAAAACCCTGTCCCGCACTAAATTATCCCAGACACGTAAACAGTTGGGTACGTGTCACTCCGCATACTGGTCAGGATTGCAGGAAAATATAACCTGCGTCTCTATATTCTCTCTTCCGATTGGCCTTCACACAAAGTCTCTGCAAAATGACTCCAGAATTTTCTCCGCCCTCGTCGAAGAGTGGAAACACCCAGAGCCATATATATATTAAACATATATATATATATATTATGGTATATGGTAAATCTTTTCTGAAAATATTTTTTATATGTCCCTGGAAAAATTCTACGGAGTGTGCCATGCCGGAAGTTTTTTCCTTTTTAGACATTCTCTGCCTGCAAGTAAACCAAACCACCACTAGTGACAGTAGAGCACCGCTCAAAGGAAGAATAGATGGTAGAAGAAGACGACCGAAACTGCATTGTTTTTAATAAAAAAAATAAAGCTGTGGAAAGCTAGGAAACCTTTCTAATTGTTTTAGAGACGTCAGCTACAACATTTTAAATAATAAAGGTTAGATGCTCGGCTGTCGGGCTTGTTTACGTTTAATGAACTGTTCCACTGATAGTCCTGGCTATCTACAGCATAGCCGATAGCTATCAAGAAAAACGGCCCCCTGAGATTATATCAGGTAAGTATTTTATGTCCCCATCGATAGTATCAACAAGGTTGGTGATATTGCTTATGGTTTTGAATTGAGGAGATTTTCTGATTTCAGGTTAGGCTTGCTTAGCTAGTTTAGAAAGCACAGTTTGTCTCATAAAACCATGGTTTTTGTGTGCTAATCAAAACGAATATGCTGCACGACATGAAATGTTTAGGAAAATATCCAGACAAAACCAAAGATTACCCGACTCTATACAGTGCTTAGTGGGAATACTTTCGAAGCAGGCCTTTTTAACAACAAATTGTTTTGGTTAGCTTGGGTGATGAATATGAAAACCCTGTTGCTATATTGTTTACTGATGACCATTAATGCCAGGGTGAAAGATGGGCAGCCTCGGAAGCCGTTTCCAGGATTCTTCCCAGGGACTGGAGGAGGCGGTAGAAGGGGTTGGTATTAGCCGCAAGCACGGGTGTGATTGCACGAAGAGGAAGAGGAGCGCACATTGTGACTGCGACAGTGAGCCAGAAGAGGAGGATGCCCTTCTGGACACACCACGCAGGTTAGAGGCGCCATCATTCATAGAAATGCTGTATGAACGGCTGTGACTGAAACTAATAACGTTTTGGGATCTGTGACAGGAAGAAATTGAAAAGCACCTCAAAGTACATCTACCAGACCTTGTTCCTGAATGGAGAGAACAGCGACATCCGCATCTGCGCCCTCGGGCAGGAGTGGAACATGCACAAAGTATATCTCTGTCAGGTTAGTGACAAACACATCCATGTTTATTTAAGAACAAGGGTTTTAGTGAGATCTTATACAAATATCAAGAGTTTTTGACTTTATTACATAAACCACAGGTGTCAAACTCGTGCCATCACGGGCCAAGAGGGTGCAGGTTTTGGTGCCAACCAAGCAACTACACCAGCTGATTTCAATAACAAGTTTGATTTCACTAAGTGGAGAAACTCGTTAGTGAAATCAGCTGGTGTAGTGGCCTGGTTAACATGAAAACCTGCACCTGCAGAATTGTTATATTGTTTTGTCTGTTGAATGATGGCATGAGTTTGACACCACTGACATAAACCTTACACATTACATAGACTTTATGAAGCCAATTAACACAGTCCTTTACAAAGCTAAAATGACCTCAGTCCTCTTCATCCATGTTTCTCCCTCCCTTCCACCTCCCACAGTCAGGCTATTTCTCCAGCATGTTTAGTGGCTCATGGAAGGAGTCCAACATGATGGTCATAGAGCTGGAAATCCCTGATCAGAATATTGACACAGAAGGTGAGCCTGTTCCAACACTGTAGGTTGATTTTTATATTTATATTAATTTAGCTGATTATTTTATTCAAAAAAGTGGTGCATAAACTGTAGTATTGGTATACTCTGTTACATAAGTGATAATAAAGGACAAGAGTTTGGTTGTAGTCCAGTTCTAACAATATTTATTATGCTAGGGTTGCATCATCGTTCCATTGTTTTGATGTTGTGCTGCTTATGGTTACTACTAGATAATTAGGTTGTGTTTGTGTGTGTGTAGCTTTGCAGGTGGTGTTCGGGTCTCTGTATAGGGACGATGTGCTTATCAAACCCAGTAGGGTCATTAGTATCCTTGCAGCTGCTTGTATGCTCCAGCTGGTCAGTATATTCAAATCAATATGATTAACCAGTACCTGAAACATCCATCCTAATATATTTTGAATATATTGGGAAAGATAAAGATTTCTTTAAGTTCCGAATATTTCTTTGGTTCATGTACAGGACGGTCTCATCCAGCAGTGTGGTGAGACCATGAAAGAAAATGTCAGTTTTAAGACTGTGTGTGGCTACTACTCTTCTGCCAGTATCTACGGACTAGACTCAGTAATGAAGAAGTAAGCTCAACACATACACAACACTGGTTAAAAGTTGTAGATTTTTAAAATGTATTATTGAAGTGTAAGTACTTTTCCCTCCCTTAAAATAACCTGAAATTTTAATTTGCTAGAAGTTTGCCAAAAAGTGCAAAAAGCCCTTTCCTATGTCATCAAAAGGCACTTCAGCTGGAGGGTACTCCGACAGGAAAAGTTTGACAGAAGAGATTGACACAAGAGAATCAGAAAGGTTTCTGAGAATCAACAGCTGACGTGACAGACTGCCCACAGGACAATAGCTTCAGCCCTATCTTAACACTGGTCGAAAGAAGTTTCAAGAGAAGGCTTTATGCTTTATCAGGATTTGTGATGGTCTGGGTCTCTGTATATGGAATTGTGACTTGCACAGAATGTGTGGTACCCTTAATATAAATGTCTACCTCAGCATTTTGCAGAGCAAGCCCTTTGTTATACTTTTAGTTGGTCAGATTTTCATCCTACAGTAAGATAATGACCCAAAATATACATCAAGACTATCAGAACTACTTTAGAAGAAAACCTTAAAAATGATGTAATAGCCAGCACAGTCTCTTGATTTTGGGTGTTACATCTGCTAAAGGTAGATTATTTCATTGGTTAAACAAAATTCATGTATCCAATTATTTTTTTGTTGTTCAGTGTTTTAGTATCAGTACATGCAGACAGTAAATACAAACCATTAGGGTGTTCTAAAATTATTGATCTTAGCTCTTCTATATTTAATACAATATGTGACACAAAATACTTTCATCCTCATGTTCACCTTCTTGTGTCTCTTGCAGGTGTCTGGAATGGCTGCTCAACAACTTAATGACGCACCAGAATGTTGACCTTATGAAAGAACTTGGGTTTGAATGACCAATAATCTTGATAACTAGTTTAAGAATCACCTTATACTGTGCTCATAGCAAGAAGCTAATGTGGTGCCATCAAGTATTTACCGTTATTTGTAGCTAAATTAGTTAAATGTAGCTAAATAATTTAATTAGGTATGTATTCATTAATATAAGTTTGCCATAGCTTGGAATATGAAACATACTGCCTCTGTTCTGGTTGTGCAGGGTCGAGGTGATGGGGCAGCTGATCCAGTCATCAGACCTGTTTGTCATGCAGGTGGAGATGGACGTCTATACAGCCTTAAAAAAGGTAGCCAGCTCCCTGAAGGAGAACTGAGCTGGATAGGGGAGATGGGTTGCTTATTTATCTGTCATCTCCTTATCCTTCCTTACTCTCAGTTCAATTTTCTGCCTCTTCTCAGTGGATGTTTCTGCAGATGAACCCTTCTTGGGATGGTCCCATAAAGCAGCTTTTAGCTGATGCCGACTCTTGCCTGTGTAAACGCAGGACAGGTAGGTGCTTCTGTGAGGTGGCTGGTACATAATAGTACTGTAAAGACATATTCAAACTGTGTGATTCATACACATTAATGTACAGAGGTTAGGCATAGACTGACCGATCTCCCCTGATGTTTGATGTTGGGCAGAGCTTGGTGAGGAGGAGCCGTTCTTAAAGACGGAGGAAGGGTCTGTGTTCGTCCCAGTCTTCAGACACGTCCGTCTGCAGTACATCATCAACGACCTGGCCTCAGCGCGCATCCTGGAGAGAGATAACATTCTGCCTCCTGGTGAGCTTCAAACAGCATCATCACAAGGAGAATCATGGTCATCAATTTATATACAGTATTCAAAAAGAGTATGAGTGATTGTAGTTCGTTTTTACTTTGGTCCATCCCTTTTCTTCTCAGACTGGCTAACCTGTGTGTACAAGAACCAATGGTTTGCAATGCTCAGGACAGAACACGACAATGACAATGGGTAATGTTTAGTGTTTCACTTCATTGCAACTCCCTGACACATGGTATACTAGTACACATGCAGGACAACTTTATTAAGATGTTAATGTTCATACTGTATGTCATAAATTGACATTAAAATTTTAATTTAATCTTTTATTGTTAAACTGACCAAATATTTCAGTTGTAGGCATTACTGATGTATTCATGTGCCTGTAGTCCCCAGGAGGCCAACAAGGAGGAATTTGAGTTGAACAGCATGAGGTGTGGCAGGAAACTGACTAAAGATGGAGATGTGTGTAATTCTACCAGTGTCTCCCATATGAGTATAATTTAGTTTATATTATACAATAACATATGAATGGTATGTAAAAATGTTTTATATTTACAGCTTGGTATTTAATTGATCCTTTTTTAGTACTGTTGGCGTTGGACAGGCTTCAATTTTGGCTTTGACCTGCTGGTGACCTACACAAACCGCTTCATCGTGTTTAAGAGGAACACTCTCAGCCAACCTTGTGGGGGTGCTGTGAGTCTGCAGCCACGCAGGCATTTGGCATACAGGTCAGTCACCTTTTCCCTGTGTAAATAATTCAATAAATGATAACAATACTATAAATACTAATGTACTGAACATTGTGTTTTCTAACCCTACACATGTAAAGAAAATGTAATATAACAATGTACTTACGCATTTTTTGTTCCTCTCCTTGTTTCCAGGTTACGCCTGGCTTCTTTCGATAGCAGTGGTAAGCTGGTTTGCAGCAGATCTACAGGTTACCAGCTTCTCACTCTGGAGAAAGACCAAGTGAGTACATGGGTTTCAATCCCCTGTTGTAAGTGTGGTTGTGATATGACTCAATATTAAGTCAAAATGCATTGCATTCAGAAATCCAGTTATAATTTTTCTACCGCTGCGTTTTTCCTCCACTCAATCTATCTCAGGAGTATGTGGTAATGAATCTGGACAGCAGGCTACTGTCTTTCCCCCTCTATGTGTGCTGTAACTTCCAGTACACCTCAACCCAGTCGGACAGACGGCTCAACAGCCCCGAGACAGAGTGCAGTGCCCGCAGTGTTTCGTGATACTTTGGTTGCATCCCCTAAACCAGTCTGCGTGCAGTGGTTTATTATGTACTGTCACAGCTGGACTATCCCTCACCCTGACTTTTGATGCATGCTAGAGCCTGGCCCTTTTTTGTTTTAGCTTTAGTTTTTTATTACGATAGTATCTTCCTGCAGCTTTCTTTTTTTATCACATTTTCTATCTTTAATTTTCAACTTTTACATAATTTTTTAGACCTAATTTTGTATTATTTATTTTTAACTATTGTTTGAAAGGAAACATTTGGAAAAATCAGGAGACTCAAACCCATCCTACATCCGTAACTATCTTTAATCCTCCTTATAATTATTTTACTTACTCCTAGCTGGAACAGTTTGTTTAGTGCTCCAGTATTGCAACTTTGAATGCTAGGATAAGTATACTGTGGGAAAGTATTTATCTGGACCAAAGTAAATGCCTTTACTACTAGTCACTGATGTCTTTTGATAATCCAGATCATTACATTTTGTCATCGTGGTATTTTTATTATTGAGATTTTTTTTGTATGGACCTGCACATGGACATTGTACAGATGTCCCTGCTGACATACTGTATGTGACTGTTGAACATGCCTATTGTTAATAAAACTCAAGAGAAGTAAATGGAATCTGTACAATGCTTTCAGTTATGTTTAGTTAACCCCCTAAATATCTTAATTATAAACACACATGGACCAATCACAAAGTTATTCAGATCTGGAGTCATTGGTGAACTGCTTTTCTGCTATGATTACTTACAGAATGATATTTTTTTCTGATAGAAAATTATAGACAAGCATGATAAAGATAAATGCTATAAGACCATTTCCAAGCAGCTAGATGTTCCTGTGTCTACAGTTGCACATATAATTCAGGAATTTAAGATCCATAAGGCTGTAGCCAACCTCCCTGGACATGGCCAGAGAAAGATTTATGACAAATCAAAGAGATGGATAATCTGAATGGTAACAAAAGAGCCCAGAAAGACTTCCCAAGAGATCTAAGGCGAACTTCATGCTCAAGGAGCATCAGTGTCATATCACACCATCCGTTGTTGTTTGAGTTGAAGTGGAATACATGGGAAACGACCAAAGAGGGCACCTTTGTTGAAAACAGATGATAAAAAAGCTAGACTGGATATGGCAAACTACATGTTGACAAGCCACAAAGCTTCTGGGAGAATGTCCTATGGACAAATTAGACAAAAGTGGACATTTTTGTCGAGGCACATTAGCTCTATGTTCACAGACAAGAATGAAGCATATCAAGAAAAGAACACTGTCCCTACTGTGAAACATGGAGGAGGTTGTGTTATGTTATGGGGCTGCTTTGCTGCATCTGGCACAGGGTGTCTTGAATCTGTGCAGGGTATAATTAAATCGGAATCAGAATTGTTTTTTTTTTTTGCCATGAAAGTTTGCACAGTCAAGGAATTTACTTAGGCAGGAGCCTGCCAAGGCAGCCGTATTCAGCGCCATCTATCTGAAGACTATGAAGAGAAATGTGCTGGCCAGTGTCAGACAGCTTTGTCTGTTGCAGGTCATGGGTCTTGCAACAGGACAATGACCCAAAACATAGCTAAAAAGCCCAAGAACGGCTAAGAGGAAACACTGGACACAGTGGCCTTCTATCAGCCCTGACCTCAATCCTATTGAGCATCTTTGGAAGGAGCTGAAACATGCCATCTGGAAAATACATCCCTTCAAACCGGAAACAACTGGAGCAGTTTGCTCATGAGGAGTGGGCCAAAATACCTGCTGAGAGTCTCATTGACAGTTACAGGAATCGTCTGATTGCAGTTATTGCCTCAAAAGGTTGTGCAACAAAATATTACGTTCAGGGGACCAACATTTTCTAGTCCAGGCCTGTTCCATGAGTTTCTGTTTTTATAATTCCGTTGAAGCATTGTTGAAAGGCAATGCCTGACTTTCTTTGGTTAACATTCATATAATTTGTAGTTATTATTTATTTTATCAGATGTAAAAAAAAAAAAAATCGGTGACCATTGTTTTCCTTTCATTGACCAAAAGGTACCAACAATTTTGTCCACATCTGTATCTTCAACCTCAAGTTAAAGATCTGTAATCATGTTAGTAATGTAACATTAGCCAATACCATTCAAGATTCTTATTTATTTCCATGCTTAACAGATTCACAAACAGAATGAAGTTTGTGCCACGTTGGTAGACAGCAATCAAATCAAGTATTAGATGTCAATGGGGGTGAACAGTCACATAAAGGTAGGGAAGAAGTCAGAGCACAATTAAAAAGTGAGTTGTTGAGTTCACTCAACAATCAACAACTATTCTGGTGCAATTCATCTTGATCCCCAAAATTCACAGTGACAAGAGACATCAGGCTTCAGGGTTACCATGTATCTCATATATTCTTGTCAGCTTGAACATCACAAATAGGTCTTTCGAAACCACTGTAGCTGAGATAAAGAAGCAGAAATGGACAAGCCTTGCAGATTGAAGTACACTCCCCCCACTGTAAAGCCTTCAAAATAATCTTTTAAGCAGAAATACAACCTCTAAATCCAACGTCATTACATTTTATGTAACTTAACTAATGTAAACTATTTACAGAGTTAGTTCTTTATTCCATCTTCTTTATACCATCTCCTTCATTAGAGCAAACTATGACCTCCTCCCTGCTATACAGTGGGGTCCAAGCTGTTTTAGTAAAAATCCTCTATAGCACATCTCCTCACTGAGGTATAGAGTCCAGGTTATCTTTGAGTCTGCGTGTCATACTAGGAATTAAATTGACATGGTCATCCACACAGCTGCCCACACAACTTTCCATCAGTGCACGTATAGCTGGCTCCTTGTCCCCCGAATCAAACCGGTCCTTGGCTTTGTCGTTGCAATGCATTGTGCACCTGGTGAGTCGATCCTGGAGATAATGAGTAATTGCTTTAGCCTAGACCGTTAGCCGTGAAACGGCGACGTGTGCTATACGTGCATATCATCACCACATCACTGTTGTTATGAAGTGCATTCGAGGTGGTTCTTGACATACTCACTTGAAATTTCTCTAGCTCAGAGGTGACCAGCCCTTGAGCTTGTGCGAGAGGCGTGTGACAGCGGTCGATACAGTTATGGACCTGTGACATCGAGTACGTGGACTGCTCGCAACATTCTGCACTGCATTTGAACATGCGACCCTGTTTACATAAACACAGATCATTCCATTCATGAATTTTTAAAAAAATCTGGTGATTTCACAAAATTGTATGTTACGTCCACTTACTTGCATTTTTCTAATATGGTCTCTTTCCAAGTTTTGAACCATATCCTCTACCACTGACTGAACACGAGCTTGATGAGCTTCTGCCATCTCTGAAGCGATTTAGAGAAATGTATTGCTTTGCAGATATTTATGTTTGCACAACAGCTATTCAATCTACCCAAACCCTATTTTATTCTACATTTGCATTGCAGTTGTTTTATAAGGTCACGTCCCGTAGAGGCATGGTCTCATCACGTCTACAAAACTCAATGAAGTTCCGCTTCCTCTCACTATATCCGGTTCCGTTTACAAAAATGGTTACAACACTGTTACAACATTATCAAAGTATGGTTAGGAAAGGCTGAAACTTTATCGATACGATCATCTCTTATTATTATGATCAGAGAAAGCGACGAGTTACTAGTTTGCAACTGAGTTAGAAGTATCAATCAAGCATTAATTCCGAATAAAAACCACTCGATGTAAAAACCTGATGTCTGCCCTTGAACAGACTGTTGTGTGAAATTGTGAAATTGCCACTTGAAAACGAAACAACTATTTTAGTTCAAGGTAGGTTATAGTGTTCGGAAATTGATTGGATACCAAATACATACAGATACGGTTAATATCTTTCTAGTTTTCAAATAAATACGTATATATCCTGTCTACACTAAGTTCTCAGTCATCTCTTATACAGAGAGTACAGCCCACACTTGTCTTGCTATAATTTTCAGTGGCACTGCTATTTTATTGTGGATGTGTTTATTTTTCACAGGCGCCTGCTCATGACGTGAATAACTGAATGCTCCAAAATGACTTTGAAAACCTTGTCAGTCAGGGCTATTCTCTTCTTGGGTCTGTGTCAGACTGGAAGGAGAAGTTTAGCCTCAGCTCCTGAGCTAAAGGAACCACCCAAGAGGATAGGTAAGACAAGCTGAGACCAAAGTCGAGATTCCATTTATCATTGGCATTGTTGTGCACAGATTGTGAGGCTAACCAGTAATGTTGGCGATGCTAAATGAAGTGCAGCTGAAAACTGCATTTGTAAGTTCAATTCTGTTGCAATTGATGGTTGAATGGTTGAAACCTTTTGTTTTGATTCACCTCGTTCACAGCTGTGGTAGGAGCAGGCATTGGTGGAACAGCATCCGCGTACTTTCTGAGGGAGGAGTTTGGAGCCGGGGTAAAGATTGATGTGTTTGAGCCGGGGACGGTAGGAGGACGACTTGCCACCGAGAAGATTGGGGATAATGAGTATGAGACAGGGGGCTCAGTCATTCACCCCCTTAATCTTCATATGAAGCATTTTATTGAGAAACTAGGTAATGTTAAAATATATTACTAAACTGGATTGCCCAGAAACATATACAGCAAAGCAAAGTTTGGGGTGGAAAAGGTCATTTCTGGTTTAAGTCAGCGTTTCACAAGAGTGGTTCACTTTTAACTGAGGTACAACGCCATAGTTCAAGATAAGAGATTAAAAAGTTTAAAAGTACTGCGTACTGACCAATCACTTATTACAATTGTCCTAGCCTATACTATGCCATGGATCATGAGTGGTGACAGGGAAGTTAGGGTAGTTAGGAAGTGTTTACAGTGACAAAACCCTTTGCCTTATCACTGATGATCTATGGATAAAATATACTATTGATTCTCAGCAGAGCGAAGGCTGATTTTACTCCCCTTAAGAGGAAGAGAAGAGACCTAAGCAACACATTCATTGTAAGGAATACACAATCGTATAGTCAGATATTGATAAGTCTATTAACCTACACATTCAGACAGTCAGATTTGCTTTTGTTTTCTCCTTTTAATTGCTGTAACTGCATTTTTACATTCTATGATATTATAGTTTTACATTTTATGATATTATAGTTTGTCTATCTTGTGTAATATGCAGCTTGTGGAAGTGGCCATGTTTGTGATTGGTCATTTTGTAAACTCTGTTGTTTTTTTTGTTACATTCTTTTAGCAACATTGGGAAAACCTGGGTAGACTTAAGTTGATAACAATGGTTACAGTTCTTATGCATGTTTGCAGGTGTTAGACATACAAACAACAAAGTGATATGCTGCTTATGTTGAACTTGCTCTGCAGTATAAGCCTCTGGTGTCAGCGTATATCCTAAGCAAGAAGATTTAAATCCTTCTTTTACATGTTTTACAGGGATTTCTCAGAGAAGAGATGTTCCCTCCAAGATGGCCATCTTTGATGGAAAGGAGCTTACCTTTGAAGAGAGTGACTGGTTCATTGTGAATTTCCTCCGCCTACTCTGGCGATATGGTTTTAACTTCCTCCGTATGCACATGTGGGTGGAGAGTGTTCTGGACAAGTTCATGAGGTGAGAGCTTGTTCTGTATGGTCTGTATTTCATGGTGGCACATTTCAACATGTTTAAAAGACTCGATAAATCTGCATCAGCAATAATCTCCTCTATTCCCAGTGCACTGTACTTCTCTATTCCCTAAATCTCCTCTATTCCCAGTGCAAATCATCTCAGAAGCTTATAGACATGGGATAAAACCCAATGATCTTTTCATTCTACGTCATCATATTTTATTATTTGTCTAGCCTGCTTCTTGCCACCTGTTTGTTCAGGATTTATCAGTACCAGCAGTTTGGATACGCTTTCTCCAGCGTGGAAAAGGTTCTTCATGCCATGGGTGGTGATGGCTTCCTCGTACTAGCCAATCAGACGCTTGAGGAGGCCATGCTGGGGGAGGGCTTTTCTCAGAGCTTCATCAATGACATTGTAGCACCAGTTACTCGTGTAAACTATGGCCAGAGTGTCCGGATCAATGGTTTTGTGGGTGAGTTTTACACACAAAAAGTGGGGTAAAAAAGAGTTGAACCTATATTTCTATAAATTAAATAAAAAGAGTCACATATAGGTCTCAACATGCCTTGCAGAAGTTAATTATTTATTGCAGTTTAACCCTTAAGCATGCTGCCTGCAATTTTAATGTGTTATTCTAAATTGAATGAACACAGTGTTTTGAAGTTAAGTGTTTGGCGTTAACGCATAATGAATTTGATTCTTTGTCTCCAGGTGCTGTCTCTTTAGCCGGTGCCGATCCAGGCTTGTGGGCAGTAGATGGAGGCAACAAAAGAGTGTGTACAGGCCTTCTTTACCACAGCAAGGCCGAGGTAATTCCTGCAAGAGTTAAATCCATCGCTGTCAAGGTGCGGCACTCTAAATCAGGTATGATTGAGATCACATCTTTAGGACTAGATTGCAGTTGTGCAGAACACAAATCTGCATGACCTTGTGTACTTTTATTTTCTTTGGTTTCTTTGGTTTTGGATTGCCTTGTCTTGCTCTACTCAATAAATAAATACATTACACTTACAATACAGCATATTTTACATATTAAAATCTAATAACTAAGTTAATAACTAGCTTTTATCATTCTCAGGTTCAACAGGCAGTTTTTATGAGGTGAACTATGTCGGAGAGTCTGCCACCGGCCATTCTCTTTATGACATTGTGATCCTAGCCACGCCTCTTCATCAGGAGAAGTCTGACATCAGCTTTGCTGGTTTCTCTCCTCCTATCCCTTCACATTACCCAGGGCGCTACCATCAGACTGTCTCCACCCTGGTCCATGGTCTGTTGAACGTGTCCTTCCTGGGTACCTCTGAGCAGCCTGCCCAGTTTAGGGTGTCAGACATTTTTACCACAGATGCCAAGGGCTCCATCATCAACAGCTTGAGCTCTGTTGACCCTGTGCACATCCCGTCAAGCTACAGCAGGCCCCCAGCGAGCCACAGCAAGGTGTGGAAGGTTTTCTCTCACCAGCCTCTCTCTCATGAGCAGCTTCATAGCATGTTCCTTTCCTGGGACTCTGTCTCCGAGACCAGGTGGCTCGCTTACCCTTCCTATCGCCCACCCCACCGGCAGACCCCGCCTTTTATCCTCCACAATCGGCTGTATTACCTGAACGCTGTAGAGTGGGCGGCTAGTGCAATGGAGATGAGCGCCATCTCGGCTAGGAACCTGGCTCTGCTGGCACACCACCGCTGGTACAATCAGGTGAGCAAGATTGACCAGGAGGACTTGCACACCCGTCTGAGAGGGGAATTGTAGACAGATATGTAGGGGAGGGATGGATGGATAGATGTATAAAAAGGGGGGTTGTATGGAGGGGAGGATGGGAAGAAAATAAAAGAGTCTATTGATTCCAGATTTTATATTTTCCAAGTGCCAGACTGAATCAACCTCATACTAACTATGACTAGAGCCAATCCCCATGCACAATACCAACAGCAAATCTTCTTTAGTATTTAACAAAGAAGATGATTGTTTCTATCGGTGTCCATGTCACCCCGCTCCTCATCGCCCTCCACTGGCTTCCCATCATTTACATTTACATTTATTCATTTAGGAGACGCTTTTATCCAAGGCGACTTACAGTAAGTACAGGAATATTCTCCCTGTGGCAAGTAGGGTGAAGTGCCTTGCCCAAGGACACAAAGTCATATAACCACAGCTTGGGCTCGATCTCACAACCTCCCCCCCCCCCCCCCCAAACAGGACAGCTCAGTAAATGTATTGATCATTGTGATTACATTATAGAATACACTTACATAACAGGGTTCAAAATCAGAATGGGGTTTATTCGCTACGCAATATTAACAAACATAAAATTCACTGTGGCAGGAATGAGCAAACATAGAACATATATGTGGCATACTAATAAATAAATACAATGTAAAATACACTACAGATATGATACATATAAAATAATACAAATGATACAAATAATACAAATGATACAAATACGTAGTACAAATGATACAAATGACATGGAAGTTAAAAAAATAACATAGGTACAGAGTGGAATGGGTATAT
Organism: Neosalanx taihuensis; assembly: GCA_030340665.1. Classification (NCBI taxonomy): domain Eukaryota; kingdom Metazoa; phylum Chordata; class Actinopteri; order Osmeriformes; family Salangidae; genus Neosalanx; species Neosalanx taihuensis. The sequence continues at coordinate 5,271,015 of CM059301.1, read as the reverse complement.
ATAGTACGTGGGGGGGGCTTTCTACTTAATGCTTTGGATTGTTTTGTTCTTACCACCAAACAATTCTGAGCCACTCCAGTTTTAATGTTCAGATAGCTGCTGTTCAAATAGTTACTTAGTAATTTAAAATGAATAGAGGTTATAACTCAGTGCATGCAGTAAGTCCTGTGGCTAATTGTAAAAGTCACATAGTGTGACTCTTTTCTATAGGTAAAGTATTGTCTTTACATATCGTAGAAATGTCTTGATATTCACAAGGGGTATTGGTGGGTAACCATGGTGGTCATTTTGTGAATTGTAAAATTGCCTAACCTCATTAAAATCACTGCTTAGTCTCAGCAGAGCTCTCAGTTCTTTAACGTAATCAACTAAGCCATCTGCTAACTTCCAACCCTACGTGATGTTGTATGAAATATGTGTAGTGTTTCGAATCAGTGCCTTGTAAATGACTAACCAATATGTAGTTATTGGACATAGACAGAGCATTTTTAATGGTCTCTTGTTTGTGTAGCATCGATACAGTTATGGATAAAGCACATTGATCTATAGATGATTACATCTCAGTTACATCTCTCAGATCACAATTGAAGTTCTCCAAAAGTCAAACCAAAGTTTATTTTATAGCGTACACTAATTTATCTGATAAATGCTCCTGTTTTACTAATGCTTTTTTAAACAGAATTTGCTCAAATTATATGTTTTACATGGTTTTCTAAAGGTTGTCTTTAGATATATTGACCCTATCACACCCAATCAGAAGACAGTTTGCAATTAATGTTTCCAATCATCAATAAAACAGTTTTGACAAAAACATGTTGTGTGATTTCTTAATGTTCTTATATCCACCTTTGTATCTGTAGCTTTTCTCAGATCTAGAGTAGACATACATCTTTTGAGCAACAGAGGACTCAAATTTGAAGGGTGTCAACTGTGGCCAGTTCGTCAAGGATAACATTTCTCACTTAGTGTTTCAGCCCCTGGTTTCCCCACACCCATTTTTAAATGTGGGCACTGGCTGGGCCGCTCAAGGACAGTCACAAAGTTGTCCCGAAGCCACTCCTTTGTTATCTTGGTTTTGTGCTTTGGGTTCTTGTGAAGATGAACCTTCGCTGAACCATTGCAGCATTCATCTTTCCCCTCAATCCTGACAATTCTCCCAGTTCCAGTGCAAAAAAATGTCTCCACAGCACGATACTGCCAGTATCATGCTTTACAGTACGAATGGTATCGGCCAGGTGATTTTTATTGGCCAGTTTAAGGTAAGTCAACTCATTGAACCACAGAAGTCAAGGAAGCGTCTGTAGTCATCAAGTCCTGTTGGCCTTTTGGAGGACTTGAAACTGGCTGCCACATGGCATGACACTTTTCATAACGTGATAGAAATTCAGAAGCGTCTGTAACCTGTACATAAGGTCATAATTCAGTCCCTCACATGCACTAGCAGCAAAGGCACTCAGGTAGGGCACGTCGCTCATCAACACACCTGACTCACCTAACGCAAGCTCAATTGGCCTTGTTCGCGAAGAGGGCCTTTAAAGGCTGCGCGGATATTCAAACACTCACCCAAACTGTCTCATGATCAGTGATGCTGCGGGTTTGGTTTAGTTATTGCTGCTGTGTTGGGTTAGTTATTTCTGCCATGTTGGTTTCGTTATTTCTGCTGTGTTGCGTTGGGTCTTACCATGTCCGATCCCTTCGAATCTGCGGTGGAGTGTTCGGCGGGAAATTTGCGGGAAGCACTTCCCGTCCCTCAACCGGAGGCTCACCTTTCGAGGATGTCGGTGTTAGACAGCCAGGTGCAGCGTAGCTCGCGACTGGCTCTAAAAACACCAGTTATTAAGAATTGGCCAGTCTATCGAATTCTTGACTATTTTTACAGAAGCGGTGTGTCCCCTAGGGGGTGCAAGCATGAGGGACTTTTACTTTTTCATGGAATGCGGAGAGCGGTTCCTTCTGCTCATCCAAGCGCTCTGGAGGGGAAAAACAAGGGAAAACGGAGCACATGCAAAAAAGGCTTGGGGTCAAGAGGGCTCACATTTTCGTGTTGGAGACAGGCCAGCGATGGCTCCGCCAATTCCCGGTGCAGGTTTTGGGGGCATTCCTGCGGCTTTCGACCTGGCTTCCGACCTATAGAGCAGCTGAAGCAGAGGGTGTCCTGGGTGGGAAGAGCCGGCCACAATCACCTCAGGTCCACCTCAGGGATAGTAGGTTGCAGGTCCACCCTGCTGCATGTCTTTAATGGTGAAGAATGCAAACTTCAATTGAGTCCTATGGAAAAGAAAAAAAGATGATACCATAGCTGCTGCACCAACGGTATCTGACCAATAGATACTGTGAAAAAGCTTACCCCTTCCACTGGTGTGTCCACATTGGCAGGTCTGACCTCAGCCTGCTTCTCTTCTTCCTGAAAATATATATAGATAAGCAAAATGATCAGTTGTAATATACAAAGCACAAGCTCCAAAAAGAAAAGATCCCATCAGTGCCCTCCTCTAATATCACCATCTAGACATTAGGTGGGGGCACATTTAACATAGTCAGGGGTCTCCAATCCTGGTCCTCAAGGGCCGCTGGCTGTCCTGACGGTTTTAGATGTTTCCCTGCTCCAGCACACCTCCACAGAGCTTGATAACAACGCTTCATTAGAATCAGGTGTGCTGGAGCAAGGAAACATCTAAAACTGTCAGGACAGCGGCCCTTGAGACCACTGAACATAGTGATCAAACCACTCTTTGGAGAGTGATCTGCACACCTTTTAACATTCAAACTGGGACTAGACATCCTTTGATTAACTGGTGTTACGCAAATGTGTATCTACAGGATTCTACAGACAGGAATCAATATTTACATCTGGAGGTCAGAGGGCCCTTCTAAATATGAAATTCCAACCTCAGAATCAAAAAATAAAAGTACCGATGGTGCAGAAGCTATTCGTAGTTGTTTTGTTTATATACTGTATGCTGTATGCAACTGAGGTAGAAAATTTAAAAAGTACATATGAGCCATGTACTCTGCCACATTTTGTACCCTGTATATTCTGATTATACTGTGCATACTGTGTATATTCTGAGATTTAATTAATTTTAAGTACAGGGTAACGAAATACAGTTAGCATCCAACCAGAAGTGCAAAACAGTTATTACAACAGAATATAATAATATACTCAGAATATACACAGTATGAACAGTATAATCAGAATATACAGGGTAGGTACAGATTAAAGTGATTTAAGACAAATGTACAGCTGAGTACAAGATGCTACAGTATTAAACAGAAATTACACAGAGTAACAGAGTATACAATTATATTCTGTTGTAATAACTGCTGTTGTAGTATGACCCGGAGGAGACACTTGATGTGTGGAGTGAGTTTGGAGGGATTATACTGCATAATAGTGGAGCTATTGATGAATATTTCCAAACACATTCATGAAAATGAAGCAAAACCTGTTTTGATGAAAAAATTCATGAAAATTAAGGAAAAACGATTTTCTCCAAAACAGCAGTTGTAGTATGACCAGGAGGACACAGTTGATGTGTGGAGTGATTTTGGAGTGATTATGATGCATAAAAGTGGAGCTATTGATTGATATTTCCAAAAACATTCATGACAATGAAGCAAAACCTGTTTATCTTAAAAAATTTATGACAATTAAGCACAACCAATTTTCTTCAAAACAGCAGTTGTAGTATAACCAGGAGGACACAGATGATGTGTGGAGTGATTTTGGAGTGATTATGGTTCATACAAGTGGAGCTATTGATTGATATTTCCAAACACATTCATGACAATTAAGCCATGGCCGTATTACCGACCGGGCAAGTGGGGCGGGCGCCCCGGGGTCCATGGCTCCAGGGGGCCCGGGGGGCCCCAACAACAATGCAGATGCCGATGTCGATGCCGATTGCGATATCAGAGGCCTATATTCTTTAGAATCTTCTTAAGTTGTACCTCTGTAGTCTATGTTATATGGCATAAGTGAAGAGAGAACCGAGAGAGAAGGTTGAACTGAAATGGGAGGGGGGGCAGTGACAACAGTCAGAGGGCCCTCGGCCACAGGACATAGGAGCCAGAGGGCCTCAGGGTCATGTGGTACAGCAACCAGAGGGGGGACGGCAATCAGATGGCCCCTGGGCCACGGGGGACAACAATCAAAGGGCCCCTGAGCCACGGGATATGGCAACCAGAGGGCCCCTGGGCCACGGGAAACGGCAATCGAAGGGCTTCTGGGCCATACGGTACAGTGACTAGAGGGCCTCTGGTCCACGGCAATGAAAGGGCCCCTGGGCCACGGGGGACGGCAATCAGAGGGCCCCTGGGAAATGAGTTTGCTCCTGCACAATGTTGTTTGCACACAAAACGACATGGTGATTCACACGATTCAACTGAAAAAATGAGCTCAGGATGAACATGAGCCAAAATCGTCTGAACTCCCTCTCTCTTCTTGCAATTGAATCACAGTTTGTGCAACAGCTGAACTTTGATGAGTTGGTAGATGATTTTGCACGAAGGAAGAGCAGAAAGAGACTTTTGTGGGGGGGGGGGGGGGGGGGGGGGGGCTTGGGTGGTTGGGCTCAGGGCGGAGGGGGGGTTGGGGGGGGCCCTTGCAAACTCCCTGCCCCGGGGCCCAGACCCACCTTAATCCGGGCCTGGCCGCAGGGGGGACTTTTTGGGGTTCACTGGTCTCCTCCTCCGGCTCCTCGAAAACACTTTCGTCTGTTAAGTAGATCTACACATTATTTCTCCCTTGTTTCACTTGGTTTCAACAATCCTACAGCTGGTTCACATCGAATATTAAGCCCCTATGACTTTTTCAACAAACCACATCTTGTCGAGAGCTGAGAGGTATTGACATGAGCATCATTGGACTACCGTCCAAAGTGATGTGCAGTTATTACATAAATACTACAGTATTAAGATGCATGGGCTATGTTCAAATGCATTACCTTCCATGTCTGTTTCCACGCTGGCAGAGCTCAAAAAAGGTTTTTGTTGAAAATATTCGTGCAGATTATTTCAACGAACTATCAGACAAAACTTGATTTGGGTTCCGGTTAGATCCTCCCCCGATCAGCTGTGCAATTTGATGCTTTTTCTCGTAAGGTTGCAGCCCACTGAAACTCAGGGACGTTTCTAGGATTGAAAGACAGGGGGGGCGTAGCCCCTACGGATGTGTAATTTCTTTGGGACTTATATTTTGGGCTGCGGATATTCATCGTTTCAGACAGTTCATAGATTGGTTCAATCAGAAAGAGTGTGATTTGTATGAAAACATACAAACCAGAAACGCACTCACATATGTAGTATGTTAGAAATAACTTGTCCATGTGTAAAACAATAGTTTAATAAATAAAAAATAAAATAAAATCCCAATAATTATTTGGGGGGGCTGAAAAACATTTTATAAAACAAGGCTAACGACGCCCAGAAGAACCATGTTGTTATCTTGCCTGCATTTGAGCAATTCAGTTTCCATGCCAAAAACGAGTTACAAAAATGATGATATCCTGATGATAAGAGTTTTAATATGTTGTCAACCAAACACCAGTCCCTTCCTGCAAAGTCTATTGCTGTCTTTCTCCATTGCCGGTGGAGTTATTGCGTTCGACCGGTAGTTTACCATGGATAAATCCCCCAAAAAGAAAGGTTTCAGAAGAAAATAGTTTAATTCTGCGCGGACAACTGCATTTGATTTCAATGTCGACGATGTTGAATTACATGTGGGCTACACTATGCTTGATGAGTGACGAGAAATTATATATATATATAAAAACACAAAATAACTCTAAAAGACATTTCCACAACAAACACGCAGTTTTTGCTGTGAAGTACACGGCTGGACCTGAAGCTTATCAGAGCAAATACTTACACGAAGTGTAGTAACTACTGCTGCTAGTTATATGGCAGTTAGTTTATGGTTGTTCTTTATAATACATTTACATTTATTTATTTAGCAGACGCTTTTAACAGGCATAACCAACAACACAATATATTTTCTTGTCTGTTTTATTCGATATAGTTCATTAAAGCTGACGAAACAATTTTTTCACGCAGTTTCACAAGATATATACATATCTGAACATATATATTCTTGAAAATATAGTTTATTATATTATATTATTAAATGAACTTCAAAGTTAATGACCTCTGACCTTGAAAGCTTAATGACCTCTGACCTAGAAAGCTTTCACATGTTTGACAGCTATGACATCATAATCAAGTTCTGGATTGGGAAATTCCAGTAGGTCAAATCATTTACAGAGACACATTTGAGGAAGGCACAAGAAACTACTTGTTAGAAAACAACCGGTTCAACCAGTGTATCAACTTAGTTCCACATAGTGTTCAACATAGTTTATCAATTATGGATGAAGGCTGGCAGTGGATGTTTGAAAATGAAATAGCTATGGATGTGTCCGAGGATGAGCGCATCTTAAGAACTTCAGGCCTGTAAGATTTGATTGAAAAACACCTAGCACACACACAGCATATTTTTCACAGTCTCTTCATGCAACAAAATTGCAACATTTTATGTTGGCCAAATTGATCAATTAAATTGGAAATGGTCTACACAAGTGAAGAAGTGGTGTGGTCTCTATGACCTGTTAAATTGATGTGCGTTGGGATCTGTTAATGTCTGTAGGAATTCTGAGGACCCGCAGGATGCGGTTTATCCAAATTCTGAGCTTGAGCTCTCCAAGTTCCTCCTCTCTCAGGACAACATGGCCCTCAGGTCAGAGATTAAGAGGTATGAACTGTAACACACACACACACGCGCACTCAGGCTAGTAATCAGAAGGTTGCGAGTTTGAATCCTGGCTGTGCTACCATGATGTTGTGTTCTTGGGCAAGGCACCCTTTTTGCCTCAGGGGAATGTCTCTGTACTTGCTGTAAGTCGCTCTGAACAAGAGCGCCTGCTAAAGGACTAAATGTAAACATTAATCACAGCTTTGTGTTTGGCCTTTTTCAGTCTCAGGCAGACATTGAACGAATCAATGAAGCTGATCGACGAACTTGAAGATATCTGTCGATCTTCGGCTGCGATGGACGTCTCCACCTGCACCTGCGCCCAGATGAACTACATCCGAGAGCTGGTGAGTGTGTAGAAAGTTCAGGAGCACATTAGACGCGCTTTTGCACAGCACAGGTATCAGGCCCTACAGGTATCTCATCATCAACTTTTCGCACATACACACACATTTATTTTAAATATACATATATTTCCTTAATTTAAAAATGAAAAATATGATTGATTGGGGTTTGACTCTCAGAAACTGAAGGAAGATTACCAACTCTCCCATGAAAAAATCAGTCAGGACTTAAATGAGGTAGGATCTTTCTCCATTTGTAATACCAGGCAGAGTTTCTGGAAGAACTTTCCTGCTCTAGCGTAGTCCTTCTACTCTGTGTTATTACAAAAAAGGGTTTGATGTCTGTTTCTGTTTTATTTGTAGAAATTGATGATCATCCAACTTATGGAAGTTTCCACTAAAGAGCACCTCACCACCATAGAGGTATAGTAGAATGCCTTATTTTATTCCTTTTCTTTCTCATTGATATTATGACGACAGTGTTGGCGCTTTCATTCTTGACCTTGAGTGTGTGTTCAGGAGCTGAGGAACGACAACCAATACCTAAGGGTCCAGCTGGAGAAAGCTATGGCGTAAGTGTGCACAACACCACATCTGACTCACATCAACTACCCACTTTCATAATACATCTCCATACCGCCGCTAAATGATTCTGAATCTGATGGGCAGGTTTGGTGGACCCCAGCAGGACCAACCCATGGCCGGGGCAGAACTGGGACCGCTGCCTCAATCAAATGTAAGTGAAACCCTCTGTGATGATCCTCTGCCTCTCTTCACCTTCCTGTGGCTTTGAGCAGTACTGCGAAGAGCTTTTTTATCTTAAAAATTAGCTTAGTGTCTTCCTTATCTCAGCATCTGTTGGTCCGGAAAACTTTTCTGAGAAGTCTGGTTATCCTGTAGGTTGAGTCTGCCGATGTGGTGGAAGAGGAGGAGAAGAAGCAGGAGGTCCAGACTAAAAGGTGCATTACCACTTCAGTGTAGAGCGAAAGGGCAGGAGTTTATACGGTCCACAACTCCAGCAAGAGATAGTGTCCAAACTCCTGGATCACTTCCTCTGTTAAACCATGTTCTCAGTTGTTTTCCACTGTATCTCTTCTCTTCCTGCTCCCGCTCTCCCTCACTTCCTTTTTCTCTGTCTCCAGCTGGTGGCGTCGGCAGGCCGGAAAGATTTTCAAGGGCATGGGCACCTTCCGCCTGCAGTTTAAATGCTGCCTGGGTACCCGCAAGAGGCGTGTGGTTTAACGCTTCGCTTCCCCTCTCCCAGCTCTCCTCACCGCTCTCCTCACCGCCCCCCCCCCCCACCACCCCCCCCCCCCCCACCCCTCACCCCCACCCCCCTTTAAAATCCCCAAAATAAACTTTAAATTCAAGGGGAGCAATGTCTTTTCACATTTGGTTGAAAGTGCAAGAATGCATGTGTATGAAAAACAAAATGTTTTAATATGCAGTCTTTTTCTCCTAACTGTGTTTGTCCACGATTTTCCTTGTAATGCTGCATGGACATAAGCGCTTTACTTGTGGACTGTCAGGAGGCGCAAACTGGGCCAGCTTTGATCTTGGCCACATCCTCTATTGAGTACAAATGCCCATGTGACCTGTGTGACAGAATGGGTTCTTATTTCTTCATCACTCTAATGGAGTGTGAATGGATGTGAATTCACACCTGGCCAATGCTGAGGTTTAACTCACAGCAGCTCTGTATTGCGGACTTGGACAGTCCCATCCTGCAGTAAGGAGTAAGTGACTTGGTTGCAAGAATGTCCTTTCTCAAACACAGCAGGAAGTTTCTTTATCTCATACCACTGCCCAAAGTACTACAGAACAGAGTGTCATTCATTCAACATCAGCCACTTGCCGACATAACATTAAGGTACACTGATCTGAGCAACATTCAAATACACACAACTACATTGATCTTTTTAGTAATTGAAGTTCTCCACGGAAAAGGTTTTTAGACTAGATTTAATCCTTGTCTGAAGAACTGGGGTGCAGTTTTTTAATTAGAAATGTCAAGACTGTGCAACATTAATGTTTTGGTGTGACACAAGTTGGTGAGTGGTAGGTAGACTACCAGAGCCAACTATGGACACAAGGGGGCTTTTTTATTTGATTTATTAACAACAAAGTATTACATATCTTCGAATACACATATTCCAAATATATAACAATAATCGTACACTAGGGGGTGCTTGCTGAGAATTAAAGAAAAATATTGAAAAATGTACAGGTCCTCAAGGTTTTTCCATTGCTTTTTGCTTCATTGAGAATTTTATTGAAACAAAATAATGTTCAAGGTCTTTATTAAACGAAATAAAACAAGTCTTTTTTTTACATGAAAACATTTGTGAATATCGAATATTTTCATTCATATAATAAAATGTATTGTAAGTCTAATTTCACAGAAGTGAGCTAAAACCGCGAAATGAGTCCTTCTCCCTCTGGACTTACAACATCTGCCTGTTTGCAGGAAATACTGTAAAATGTGACTTATCTGAAATTATTATCTAAAACAGTGGTTCTCAACCCTGGTCCTCAGGGCCCACTGTCCTGCATGTTTTAGATGTTTCCCCCTTCCAACACACCTGATTCAAATGAATTGTCATTATCAGGCTTCTGCTGAGCTTCACAGTGACTCATTCATTTGAATCAGGTGTGTTGGAGCACGGAAACATCGAAAACATGCAGGACTGTGGGCCTTGAGGACCAGGGTTGAGAACCACTGATCTAAAATTACAAAGGACATGTATGTAAAATCCTTAAACCTTCATGTGTCTTCTATGTCAGACGGATTGGTGTGTTGGGTCACAGTGCTGCAGGCTGACATGCGCAGATGGCTTCGCTTATTGGTATATAAAACACCAGATTTCACCTTCCACGTCAAACTGAAGTCATGAGGCCGACTGATGCCAGCGTTTCCCGACTGAACCAACAAGCCGATGCACCAGCAGCCCGGAAGCGGCACTCTGCCCTCTCCCCGCTGGCTGTTGTCCCTCAGCCTCCAGCACCTCCGAAGACAAGACGTCTTAAAGAAAACGTCCTGTCTTTCAGGCTGAGCAGGCCAGAGAACCTATTTCCACCTGATTCACCACCTGCTCCTGCTGCACCATCTGCTCCAGCTGCACCACCTGCTCCAGCTGCACCACCTGCTCCAGCTGCACCACCTGCTCCTGCTGCACCACCTAACGATCGACCTAGGGTGTGCCCCTCTCAGCTGGCTGGAGCCCCCCTGCACCCGAAGACCAGCACCAGGTCCCCAAGCAGAAGAGGGTTCGATTTAACCTGCCACATGAATAGGAAACCAGAACCTATTCTCTTGGAAGAAAAGGTGTCCCTGGTCCAGGCTGAGAAGCGGAAGAAGGGGAAGAAAGCTTAGAGCTCCAGCCAGGACGAATCAGGCACCTTCTGAAAACATAGGCTTATGCTTGCATAGGTCCTTCAGGAACCTGGCCTCTGGTGGCTGTAGGGTCTTTTTTTGTACTTAAAGCCATTGCTTTGAAAGGTGTTCACAGGTTTTAAGGTGTGTAGTGTGCACAAACACACAGGCAGGTACACCACCCCGCTCAGATTGAGGAGAAGCAGTTTAGGGACGCAGAGGAAAGGGAGATGCTCCGCCTTGAGGAGGCGAAGGAGGAGCGGAGGGGGGCAGAGCAGAGAGCTCAGATGCAGCGGGAGTCCAAAAAGGATCTGGAGATCATGAACCTAAAAATGATGGAGGTCAGCTGGGCACCGGTTGGCTAAGAAAGATTTAGCTGATTTTACACATATGGTTCTACTATACAGTGTGCAAATGATTAACATTGGTCTTTTTGCAACAGCAAAAGGCCAAGAAATAGTAGCAGGACTGCCTCAAATGGGATCGAAGCATGGAGGCGGATAAAACGATGGACGCCAAGGAAAATACTTCTCTGAGGGCCCATTACGAAAAGGAGCGACAGGCACACATCGAAGAGGTGAGAGCGAGACAAAATCTAGTGTTGCATCTTCCTTTTGAGTGCACTCAAGACCTGGGAAACAGATAACATCTCTATTGGACTATTAACTCCAACTGGTCGTTGTGTTCTCTGCATTTCAGACTGAAGATGGGAAGCTCTGTCAGTCCCCCCCCCCCCCCCCCCCCCCCCAATTTTGTTCATTTTGCACATCTGCTCATTGCATCATTTGCACTAACTGTACATACATGCAACCCTGTAATTTCTGTTTAATACTGTAGCATCTTGTACTATATACAGCTTTACATTTGTCTCAAATCACTTTAATCTGTACATACCCTGTATATTCTGATTATACTGTTCATACTGTGTATATTCTGAGTATACCCATATTTATTATATTCTGTTGGATTAACTGTTTTGCACTTCTGGTTGGATGCTAACTGTATTTCGTTACCCTGTACTTGTACCTGTGTAATGACATTAAAGTTGAATCTAATCTAATCTAATGTGGTGCTGTTGCTGATGGTTGGACTACATTAACATCACTGTGGCTAGGCCAGCTTCTGAACTGTGTATTTCCACGCTGACATATTTTCCACATTTGGAGCGTGATCTTGTGTGCCTCTTTAAATCCTGTTATGGCTAATTCTCAAAAACCGCCCAAGACCCACTTAAGCTCCGTGTAGCAACAGTGCCCCCGTGTGGCGTTCTTGGGAGGTTGCAAACAAGCTGCCGTGTCTTCTGTATTCATTTATCATCTACCGCTTATTAGCAGTGCCGGTTATCCCCGTTAGGGGTCACGGGTGACTGGAGCCCCATGCGGCTCTTTAACCCTTCTGCAGTGGCTCCCTGCTGCATTGACTTTCAAACGGAACACCTCAATATCTGAGGTGGATGTGATCCTGTGACTAACATCAATCAATAATGTGTTTGTTTGTGTGTGGTTGGGAGGGTTATTCTGTACCAATATTTTAGCACCAGACTGAGAGAACATGGTTAATGGTTCTGATGGTGGTTGTCCCCTCCCTTCCACCCCTGTCTACAGAGTCACTGGGCGGATGACCTGCAGCTCCGCAGGGAGCTAAACCCAGCTCATTTGCACTGTTAGAGACAGTCAGAGAATAAGTATTAGAATAATGCTTTTAACCCTCATATAAATGCTTTGTAATGGATATAATCAGAATCAGAATCAGAATGAGGTTTAATCGCTATGCAAGGTTTACAAACATAATGACATAATTAAAAAAAATCAATACAATGCAAAATACACTACAATTATGATACAAATAACAGAAGTATAAGTAAAATAAGTACAGTGGGTGGGATGGGTATATACTGTATTTATTTAATGACTTGTATTAGTAATAGGCAAGAAAACTGTATGCCATGTTGTTCACTGGTGTAGGTTGGTTCATTTCTCATTACTGAGTGGGAGGAGCTTGGACACTGATCACAGCCTAAAGCAGAAAAATCATCCTCATAATCAAGGGAAGGTCATTTCATTCCTGCATCAAATCCTTCCAGTGGAAGTGAGCAGGAACATGCTTGAAAATCAATATTTGAATGACTCTTGTTTAATATTTCCTCATTAAAGGGGTCTGGGGGTCCAGTACCTAAACATGATGCATGTCGTAAAACTAGCATGTGGTTTTTTTTTGTCTAATTCTACCATTTCACATAAGAGACTAAATTAAAAAGATGAGATGTGTGGGCATTAGGCCTTCAAACTGTCCAGTCCAATCCACTCACCATGCTGGATGCTGGAGAGCAGCAGTTGACAACCTTGCAGCAGTAGGCAGCCAGGGTGACAGAAATGGCCAGTAAGGCAGCCTGGATCAGAATATTCTGAGCAGTATAATGGTCCAGTACAGTCTGTCAAAAATAAGATAAAATTGGGGAACTATATTAATATGTTTCAACCACACAGACACTCACGCAAAGTATGATACAGTTTGTGACGATCTACATATTTCTAAGCCTTTGTTGATACTTCCACAGGATTGTGTCACATCTTTAAAATACGGTCTTCACTCATCATCACTCTCAGAGGAACCAAATCTATTCTCTATGTAGTTACTGACATTTCTGAAATGAGTGTAAACTGAACTTACTGAAAGCATGTTGCATGCATCGTGTTGAACTGTAGCGTTGGGGTGCACTAACAACCAGCATATGCGACCCCCCACTCCAAATTCTGCTCCGTCTGCAGCCAGGTTCAGAGCAGAGACCATGCTGGACACCACCTGCATTCCCAGACAGGCTTTCAGCTGTAGAAAGTACCAGAAATCTAATTAGATCAACATATTTCATATTTCTTATGTATCGGTTTCATATGGAGCAGGAAACAGAAGATCCTGGAGTTACACATTCAAATGGCTATTTTTCTTCCTACAAACTCAACACTCTTGTAAACACAGGGAACATTCTAGATTAATACGATCAGAGACTTATTATAGATCTCATGGAACTATCAGACTTACTGTGGGAAGATGGAGATTCTGCGCCACCAAGGCCAGAGAACCTGCCACTATCACCTACATAGTTGAAATAACATTCTGAAAGTTCATCAACGCTTTCAAGGGATAAAACTGAAGATGCTTATCGACAGATAAAGTGACACAGACCCACATTTACAGGGGCTGCTGTTGCACTTACTAACACAGTCTCCAATAACTGAAAGATCTGGATAGTGAAGATTTCCAGTCCAAAGATAAAGAATGTTGCATATGCGAAGATCTTTAACACACCGAAGGTAATTTGGGTCATCTGAAAAGAGATTAGGATGTCAAAGAATGGATGCACTTATGGCCGTATTACCGACCGGGCAAGTGGGGCGGGCGCCCCGGGGTCCATGGCTCCAGGGGGCCCGGGGGGCCCCAACAACAATGCAGATGCCAATGTCGATGCCGATTGCGATATCAGAGGCCTATATTCTTTAGGATCTTCTTTAGTTGTACCTCTGTAGTCTATGTTATATGGCATAAGTGAAGAGAGAACCGAGAGAGAAGGTTGAACTGAAATGGGAGGGGGGGCAGTGACAACAGTCAGAGGGCCCTCGGCCACAGGACATAGGAGCCAGAGGGCCTCAGGGTCATGTGGTACAGCAACCAGAGGGGGGACGGCAATCAAAGGGCCCCTGAGCCACGGGATATGGCAACCAGAGGGCCCCTGGGCCACGGGAAACGGCAATCAAAGGGCTTCTGGGCCATACGGTACAGTGACTAGAGGGCCTCTGGTCCACGGCAATGAAAGGGCCCCTGGGCCACGGGGGACGGCAATCAGAGGGCCCCTGGGAAATGAGTTCGCTCCTGCACAATATTGTTTGCACACAAAACGACATGGTGATTCACATGATTCAATTGAAAAAATGAGCTCAGGATGAACATGAGCCAAAATCGTCTGAACTCCCTCTCTCTTCTTGCAATTGAATCACAGTTTGTGCAACAGCTGAACTTTGATGAGTTGGTAGATGATTTTGCACGAAGGAAGAGCAGAAAGAGACTTTTGTAGGGGGGGGGCTTGGGTGGTTGGGCTCAGGGCGGAGGAGGGGTTGGGGGGGGGCCTTGCAAACTCCCTGCCCCGGGGCCCAGACCCACCTTAATCCGGGCCTGGCCGCGGGGGGGACGTTTTGGGGTTCACTGGTCTCCACCTCCGGCTCCTCGAAAACACTTTCGACTGTTAAGTAGATCTAGACATTATTTCTCCATTGTTTGACTTGGTTTCAACAATCCTACAGCTGGTTCACATCGAATATTAAGCCCCTATGACTTTTTCAACAAACGACATCTGTGAATTGTAGTAAAATACCGTCCAAAGTGATGTGCAGTTGTTACATAAATACTACAGTATTAAGATGCATGGGCTATGTTCAAATGCATTACCTTCCATGTCTGTTTCCACGCTGGCAGAGCTCAAAAAAGGTTTTTGTTGAAAATATTCGTGCAGATTATTTCAACGAACTATCAGACAAAACTTGATTTGGGTTCCGGTTAGATCCTCCCCCGATCAACTGTGCAAATTGATGCTTTTTCTCGTAAGGTTGCAGCCCACTAAAACTCAGGGACGTTTCTAGGATTGAAAGACATGGGGGGCGTAGCCCCTACGGATGTGTAATTTTTTGGGGACTCTGATATGTTTTTCTATTTTGGGCTGCGGATATTCATCGTTTCAGACAGTTCATAGATTGGTTCAATCAGAAAGAGTGTGATTTGTATGAAAACATACAAACCAGAAACGCACTCACATATGTAGTATGTTAGAAATAACTTGTCCATGTGTAAAACAATAGTTTAATAAATAAAAAATAAAAGAAAATCCCAATAATTATTTGGGGGGGCTGAAAAACATTTTATAAAACAAGGCTAACGACGCCCAGAAGAACCATGTTGTTATCTTGCCTGCATTTGAGCAATTCAGTTTCCATGCCAAAAACGAGTTACAAAAATGATGATATCCTGATGATAAGAGTTTTAATATGTTGTCAACCAAACACCAGTCCCTTCCTGCAAAGTCTATTGCTGTCTTTCTCCATTGCCGGTGGAGTTATTGCGTTCGACCGGTAGTTTACCATGGATAAATCCCCCAAAAAGAAAGGTTTCAGAAGAAAATAGTTTAATTCTGCGCGGACAACTGCATTTGATTTCAATGTCGACGATATTGACTTACATGTGGGCTACACTATGCTTGATGTGTGACGAGAAATTATATATATATAAAAAAACACAAAATAACTCTAGCTTATCAGAGCAAATACTTACACGAAGTGTAGTAACTACTGCTGCTAGTTATATGGCAGTTAGTTTATGGTTGTTCTTTATAATACATTTACATTTATTCATTTAGCAGACGCTTTTAACAGGCATAACCAACAACACAATATATTTTCTTGTCTGTTTTATTCGATATAGTTCATTAAAGCTGACAAATCAATTTTTTCACGCAGTTTCACAAGATATATACATATCTGAACATATATATTCTTGAAAATATAGTTTATTATATTATATTATTAAATGAACTTCAAAGTTAATGACCTCTGACCTTGAAAGCTTAATGACCTCTGACCTAGAAAGCTTTCACATGTTTGACAGCTATGACATCATAATCAAGTTCTGGATTGGGAAATTCCAGAAGGTCAAATCATTTACAGAGACACATTTGAGGAAGGCACAAGAAACTACTTGTTAGAAAACAACCGGTTCAACCAGTGTATCAACTTAGTTCCACATAGTGTTCAACATAGTTTATCAATTATGGATGAAGGCTGGCAGTGGATGTTTGAAAATGAGAATGCTGAAATAGCTATGGATGTGTCCGAGGATGAGCGCATCTTAAGAACTTCAGGCCTGTAAGATTTGATTGAAAAACACCTAGCACACACACAGCATATTTTTCACAGTCTCTTCATGCAACAAAATTGCAACATTTTATGTTGGCCAAATTGATCAATTAAATTGGAAATGGTCTACACAAGTGAAGAAGTGGTGTGGTCTCTATGACCTGTTAAATTGATGTGCGTTGGGATCTGTTAATGTCTGTAGGAATTCTGAGGACCCGCAGGATGCGGTTTATCCAAATTCTGAGCTTGAGCTCTCCAAGTTCCTCCTCTCTCAGGACAACATGGCCCTCAGGTCAGAGATTAAGAGGTATGAACTGTAACACACACACACACGCGCACTCAGGCTAGTAATCAGAAGGTTGCGAGTTTGAATCCTGGCTGTGCTACCATGATGTTGTGTTCTTGGGCAAGGCACCCTTTTTGCCTCAGGGGAATGTCTCTGTACTTGCTGTAAGTCGCTCTGAACAAGAGCGCCTGCTAAAGGACTAAATGTAAACATTAATCACAGCTTTGTGTTTGGCCTTTTTCAGTCTCAGGCAGACATTGAACGAATCAATGAAGCTGATCGACGAACTTGAAGATATCTGTCGATCTTCGGCTGCGATGGACGTCTCCACCTGCACCTGCGCCCAGATGAACTACATCCGAGAGCTGGTGAGTGTGTAGAAAGTTCAGGAGCACATTAGACGCGCTTTTGCACAGCACAGGTATCAGGCCCTACAGGTATCTCATCATCAACTTTTCGCACATACACACACATTTATTTTAAATATACATATATTTCCTTAATTTAAAAATGAAAAATATGATTGATTGGGGTTTGACTCTCAGAAACTGAAGGAAGATTACCAACTCTCCCATGAAAAAATCAGTCAGGACTTAAATGAGGTAGGATCTTTCTCCATTTGTAATACCAGGCAGAGTTTCTGGAAGAACTTTCCTGCTCTAGCGTAGTCCTTCTACTCTGTGTTATTACAAAAAAGGGTTTGATGTCTGTTTCTGTTTTATTTGTAGAAATTGATGATCATCCAACTTATGGAAGTTTCCACTAAAGAGCACCTCACCACCATAGAGGTATAGTAGAATGCCTTATTTTATTCCTTTTCTTTCTCATTGATATTATGACGACAGTGTTGGCGCTTTCATTCTTGACCTTGAGTGTGTGTTCAGGAGCTGAGGAACGACAACCAATACCTAAGGGTCCAGCTGGAGAAAGCTATGGCGTAAGTGTGCACAACACCACATCTGACTCACATCACCTACCCACTTTCATAATACATCTCCATACCGCCGCTAAATGATTCTGAATCTGATGGGCAGGTTTGGTGGACCCCAGCAGGACCAACCCATGGCCGGGGCAGAACTGGGACCGCTGCCTCAATCAAATGTAAGTGAAACCCTCTGTGATGATCCTCTGCCTCTCTTCACCTTCCTTTTTTTATCTTAAAAATTAGCTTAGTGTCTTCCTTATCTCAGCATCTGTTGGTCCGGAAAACTTTTCTGAGAAGTCTGGTTATCCTGTAGGTTGAGTCTGCCGATGTGGTGGAAGAGGAGGAGAAGAAGCAGGAGGTCCAGACTAAAAGGTGCATTACCACTTCAGTGTAGAGCGAAAGGGTGGGAGTTTATACGGTCCACAACTCCAGCAAGAGATAGTGTCCAAACTCCTGGATCACTTCCTCTGTTGTGCTGTCTGTCTTCAGAGGACAGACCCACGTTACAACCATCTAAACCATGTTCTCAGTTGTTTTCCACTGTATCTCTTCTCTTCCTGCTCCCGCTCTCCCTCACTTCCTTTTTCTCTGTCTCCAGCTGGTGGCGTCGGCAGGCCGGAAAGATTTTCAAGGGCATGGGCACCTTCCGCCTGCAGTTTAAATGCTGCCTGGGTACCCGCAAGAGGCGTGTGGTTTAACGCTTCGCTTCCCCTCTCCCAGCTCTCCTCACCGCTCTCCTCACCGCCCCCCCCCCCCACCACCACCCCCCCCCCCACCCCTCACCCCCACCCCCCTTTAAAATCCCCAAAATAAACTTTAAATTCAAGGGGAGCAATGTCTTTTCACATTTGGTTGAAAGTGCAAGAATGCATGTGTATGAAAAACAAAATGTTTTAATATGCAGTCTTTTTCTCCTAACTGTGTTTGTCCACGATTTTCCTTGTAATGCTGCATGGACATAAGCGCTTTACTTGTGGACTGTCAGGAGGCGCAAACTGGGCCAGCTTTGATCTTGGCCACATCCTCTATTGAGTACAAATGCCCATGTGACCTGTGTGACAGAATGGGTTCTTATTTCTTCATCACTCTAATGGAGTGTGAATGGATGTGAATTCACACCTGGCCAATGCTGAGGTTTAACTCACAGCAGCTCTGTATTGCGGACTTGGACAGTCCCATCCTGCAGTAAGGAGTAAGTGACTTGGTTGCAAGAATGTCCTTTCTCAAACACAGCAGGAAGTTTCTTTATCTCATACCACTGCCCAAAGTACTACAGAACAGAGTGTCATTCATTCAACATCAGCCACTTGCCAACATAACATTAAGGTACACTGATCGGAGCAACATTCAAATACACACAACTACATTGATCTTTTTAGTAATTGAAGTTCTCCACGGAAAAGGTTTTTAGACTAGATTTAATCCTTGTCTGAAGAACTGGGGTGCAGTTTTTTTAATGAGAAATATCAAGACTGTGCAACATTAATGTTTTGGTGTGACACAAGTTGGTGAGTGGTAGGTAGACTACCAGAGCCAACTATGGACACGAGGGGGCTTTTTTATTTGATTTATTAACAACAAAGTATTACATATCTTCGAATACACATATTCCAAATATATAACAATAATCGTACACTAGGGGGTGCTTGCTGAGAATTAAAGAAAAATATTGAAAAATGTACAGGTCCTCAAGGTTTTTCCATTGCTTTTTGCTTCATTGAGAATTTTATTGAAACAAAATAATGTTCAAGGTCTTTATTAAACGAAATAAAACAAGGCTTTTTTTTACATGAAAACATTTGTGAATATCGAATATTTTCATTCATATAATAAAATGTATTGTAAGTCTAATTTCACAGAATTAGTAAACAAGTGAGCTAAAACCGCGAAATGAGTCCTTCTCCCTCTGGACTTACAACATCTGCCTGTTTGCAGGAAATACTGTAAAATGTGACTTATCTGAAATTATTATCTAAAACAGTGGTTCTCAACCCTGGTCCTCAGGGCCCACTGTCCTGCATGTTTTAGATGTTTCCCCCTTCCAACACACCTGATTCAAATGAATTGTCATTATCAGGCTTCTGCTGAGCTTCATAGTGACTCATTCATTTGAATCAGGTGTGTTGGAGCACGGAAACATCGAAAACATGCAGGACTGTGGGCCTTGAGGACCAGGGTTGAGAACCACTGATCTAAAATTACAAAGGACATGTATGTAAAATCCTTAAACCTTCATGTGTCTTCTATGTCAGACGGATTGGTGTGTTGGGTCACAGTGCTGCAGGCTGACATGCGCAGATGGCTTCGCTTATTGGTATATAAAACACCAGATTTCACCTTCCACGTCAAACTGAAGTCATGAGGCCGACTGATGCCAGCGTTTCCCGACTGAACCAACAAGCCGATGCACCAGCAGCCCGGAAGCGGCACTCTGCCCTCTCCCCGCTGGCTGTTGTCCCTCAGCCTCCAGCACCTCCGAAGACAAGACGTCTTAAAGAAAACGTCCTGTCTTTTAGGCTGAGCAGGCCAGAGAACCTATTTCCACCTGATTCACCACCTGCTCCTGCTGCACCATCTGCTCCAGCTGCACCACCTGCTCCAGCTGCACCACCTGCTCCAGCTGCACCACCTGCTCCTGCTGCACCACCTAACGATCGACCTAGGGTGTGCCCCTCTCAGCTGGCTGGAGCCCCCCTGCACCCGAAGACCAGCACCAGGTCCCCAAGCAGAAGAGGGTTCGATTTAACCTGCCACATGAATAGGAAACCAGAACCTATTCTCTTGGAAGAAAAGGTGTCCCTGGTCCAGGCTGAGAAGCGGAAGAAGGGGAAGAAAGCTTAGAGCTCCAGCCAGGACGAATCAGGCACCTTCTGAAAACATAGGCTTATGCTTGCATAGGTCCTTCAGGAACCTGGCCTCTGGTGGCTGTAGGGTCTTTTTTTGTACTTAAAGCCATTGCTTTGAAAGGTGTTCACAGGTTTTAAGGTGTGTAGTGTGCACAAACACACAGGCAGGTACACCACCCCGCTCAGATTGAGGAGAAGCAGTTTAGGGACGCAGAGGAAAGGGAGATGCTCCGCCTTGAGGAGGCGAAGGAGGAGCGGAGGGGGGCAGAGCAGAGAGCTCAGATGCAGCGGGAGTCCAAAAAGGATCTGGAGATCATGAACCTAAAAATGATGGAGGTCAGCTGGGCACCGGTTGGCTAAGAAAGATTTAGCTGATTTTACACATATGGTTCTACTATACAGTGTGCAAATGATTAACATTGGTCTTTTTGCAACAGCAAAAGGCCAAGAAATAGTAGCAGGACTGCCTCAAATGGGATCGAAGCATGGAGGCGGATAAAACGATGGACGCCAAGGAAAATACTTCTCTGAGGGCCCATTACGAAAAGGAGCGACAGGCACACATCGAAGAGGTGAGAGCGAGACAAAATCTAGTGTTGCATCTTCCTTTTGAGTGCACTCAAGACCTGGGAAACAGATAACATCTCTATTGGACTATTAACTCCAACTGGTCGTTGTGTTCTCTGCATTTCAGACTGAAGATGGGAAGCTCTGTCAGTCCCCCCCCCCCTCCCCCCCAATTTTGTTCATTTTGCACATCTGCTCATTGCATCATTTGCACTAACTGTACATACATGCAACCCTGTAATTTCTGTTTAATACTGTAGCATCTTGTACTATATACAGCTGTACATTTGTCTCAAATCACTTTAATCTGTACATACCCTGTATATTCTGATTATACTGTTCATACTGTGTATATTCTGAGTATACCCATATTTATTATATTCTGTTGGATTAACTGTTTTGCACTTCTGGTTGGATGCTAACTGTATTTCGTTACCCTGTACTTGTACCTGTGTAATGACATTAAAGTTGAATCTAATCTAATCTAATGTGGTGCTGTTGCTGATGGTTGGACTACATTAACATCACTGTGGCTAGGCCAGCTTCTGAACTGTGTATTTCCACGCTGACATATTTTCCACATTTGGAGCGTGATCTTGTGTGCCTCTTTAAATCCTGTTATGGCTAATTCTCAAAAACCGCCCAAGACCCACTTAAGCTCCGTGTAGCAACAGTGCCCCCGTGTGGCGTTCTTGGGAGGTTGCAAACAAGCTGCCGTGTCTTCTGTATTCATTTATCATCTACCGCTTATTAGCAGTGCCGGTTATCCCCGTTAGGGGTCACGGGTGACTGGAGCCCCATGCGGCTCTTTAACCCTTCTGCAGTGGCTCCCTGCTGCATTGACTTTCAAACGGAACACCTCAATATCTGAGGTGGATGTGATCCTGTGACTAACATCAATCAATAATGTGTTTGTTTGTGTGTGGTTGGGAGGGTTATTCTGTACCAATATTTTAGCACCAGACTGAGAGAACATGGTTAATGGTTCTGATGGTTGTTGTCCCCTCCCTTCCACCCCTGTCGACAGAGTCACTGGGCGGATGACCTGCAGCTCCGCAGGGAGCTAAACCCAGCTCATTTGCACTGTTAGAGACAGTCAGAGAATAAGTATTAGAATAATGCTTTTAACCCTCATATAAATGCTTTGTAATGGATATAATCAGAATCAGAATCAGAATGAGGTTTAATCGCTATGCAAGGTTTACAAACATAATGACATAATTAAAAAAAATCAATACAATGCAAAATACACTACAATTATGATACAAATAACATAGAAGTATAAGTAAAATAAGTACAGTGGGTGGGATGGGTATATATATATTTAATGACTTGTATTAGTAATAGGCAAGAAAACTGTATGCCATGTTGTTTCCAGGTGTAGGTTGGTTTATTTCTCATTACTGAGTGGGAGGAGCTTGGACACTGATCACAGCCTAAAGCAGAAAAATCATCCTCATAATCAAGGGAAGGTCATTTCATTCCTGCATCAAATCCTTCCAGTGGAAGTGAGCAGGAACATGATTGAAAATCAATATTTGAATGACTCTTGTTTAATATTTCCTCATTAAAGGGGTCTGGGGGTCCAGTACCTAAACATGATGCATGTCGTAAAACTAGCATGTGGTTTTTTTTTGTCTAATTCTACCATTTCACATAAGAGACTGAATTAAAAAGATGAGATGTGTGGGCATTAGGCCTTCAAACTGTCCAGTCCAATCCACTCACCATGCTGGATGCTGGAGAGCAGCAGTTGACAACCTTGCAGCAGTAGGCAGCCAGGGTGACAGAAATGGCCAGTAAGGCAGCCTGGATCAGAATATTCTGAGCAGTATAATGGTCCAGTACAGTCTGTCAAAAATAAGATAAAATTGGGGAACTATATTAATATGTTTCAACCACACAGACACTCACGCAAAGTATGATACAGTTTGTGACGATCTACATATTTCTAAGCCTTTGTTGATACTTCCACAGGATTGTGTCACATCTTTAAAATACGGTCTTCACTCATCGTCACTCTCAGAGGAACCAAATCTATTCTCTATGTAGTTACAGACATTTCTGAAATGAGTGTAAACTGAACTTACTGAAAGCATGTTGCATGCATCGTGTTGAACTGTAGCGTTGGGGTGCACTAACAACCAGCATATGCGACCCCCCACTCCAAATTCTGCTCCGTCTGCAGCCAGGTTCAGAGCAGAGACCATGCTGGACACCACCTGCATTCCCAGACAGGCTTTCAGCTGTAGAAAGTACCAGAAATCTAATTAGATCAACATATTTCATATTTCTTATGTATCGGTTTCATATGGAGCAGGAAACAGAAGATCCTGGAGTTACACATTCAAATGGCTATTTTTCTTCCTACAAACTCAACACTCTTGTAAACACAGGGAACATTCTAGATTAATACGATCAGAGACTTATTATAGATCTCATGGAACTATCAGACTTACTGTGGGAAGATGGAGATTCTGCGCCACCAAGGCCAGAGAACCTGCCACTATCACCTACATAGTTGAAATAACATTCTGAAAGTTCATCAACGCTTTCAAGGGATAAAACTGAAGATGCTTATCGACAGATAAAGTGACACAGACCCACATTTACAGGGGCTGCTGTTGCACTTACTAACACAGTCTCCAATAACTGAAAGATCTGGATAGTGAAGATTTCCAGTCCAAAGATAAAGAATGTTGCATATGCGAAGATCTTTAACACACCGAAGGTAATTTGGGTCATCTGAAAAGAGATTAGGATGTCAAAGAATGGATGCACTTATGGCCGTATTACCGACCGGGCAAGTGGGGCGGGCGCCCCGGGGTCCATGGCTCCAGGGGGCCCGGGGGGCCCCAACAACAATGCAGATGCCGATGTCGATGCCGATTGCGATATCAGAGGCCTATATTCTTTAGGATCTTCTTTAGTTGTACCTCTGTAGTCTATGTTATATGGCATAAGTGAAGAGAGAACCGAGAGAGAAGGTTGAACTGAAATGGGAGGGGGGGCAGTGACAACAGTCAGAGGGCCCTCGGCCACAGGACATAGGAGCCAGAGGGCCTCAGGGTCATGTGGTACAGCAACCAGAGGGGGGACGGCAATCAGATGGCCTCTGGGCCACGGGGGACGACAATCAAAGGGCCCCTGAGCCACGGGATATGGCAACCAGAGGGCCCCTGGGCCACGGGAAACGGCAATCAAAGGGCTTCTGGGCCATACGGTACAGTGACTAGAGGGCCTCTGGTCCACGGCAATGAAAGGGCCCCTGGGCCACGGGGGACGGCAATCAGAGGGCCCCTGGGAAATGAGTTCGCTCCTGCACAATATTGTTTGCACACAAAACGACATGGTGATTCACATGATTCAATTGAAAAAATGAGCTCAGGATGAACATGAGCCAAAATCGTCTGAACTCCCTCTCTCTTCTTGCAATTGAATCACAGTTTGTGCAACAGCTGAACTTTGATGAGTTGGTAGATGATTTTGCACGAAGGAAGAGCAGAAAGAGACTTTTGTGGGGGGGGGGGGCTTGGGTGGTTGGGCTCAGGGCGGAGGGGGGGTTGGGGGGGGCCCTTGCAAACTCCCTGCCCCGGGGCCCAGACCCACCTTAATCCGGGCCTGGCCGCAGGGGGGACTTTTTGGGGTTCACTGGTCTCCTCCTCCGGCTCCTCGAAAACACTTTCGTCTGTTAAGTAGATCTAGACATTATTTCTCCCTTGTTTCACTTGGTTTCAACAATCCTACAGCTGGTTCACATCGAATATTAAGCCCCTATGACTTTTTCAACAAACCACATCTTGTCGAGAGCTGAGAGGTATTGACATGAGCATCATTGGACTACCGTCCAAAGTGATGTGCAGTTATTACATAAATACTACAGTATTAAGATGCATGGGCTATGTTCAAATGCATTACCTTCCATGTCTGTTTCCACGCTGGCAGAGCTCAAAAAAGGTTTTTGTTGAAAATATTCGTGCAGATCATTTCAACGAACTATCAGACAAAACTTGATTTGGGTTCCGGTTAGATCCTCCCCCGATCAGCTGTGCAATTTGATGCTTTTTCTCGTACGGTTGCAGCCCACTAAAACTCAGGGACGTTTCTAGGATTGAAAGACAGGGGGGGCGTAGCCCCTACGGATGTGTAATTTTTTGGGGACTCTGATATTTTTTTATATTTTGGGCTGCGGATATTCATCGTTTCAGACAGTTCATAGATTGGTTCAATCAGAAAGAGTGTGATTTGTATGAAAACATACAAACCAGAAACGCACTCACATATGTAGTATGTTAGAAATAACTTGTTCATGTGTAAAACAATAGTTTAATAAATAATAAAAAAAAAAAATCCCAATAATTATTTGGGGGGGCTGAAAAACATTTTATAAAACAAGGCTAACGACGCCCAGAAGAACCATGTTGTTATCTTGCCTGCATTTGAGCAATTCAGTTTCCATGCCAACAACGAGTTACAAAAATGATGATATCCTGATGATAAGAGTTTTAATATGTTGTCAACCAAACACCAGTCCCTTCCTGCAAAGTCTATTGCTGTCTTTCTCCATTGCCGGTGGAGTTATTGCGTTCGACCGGTAGTTTACCATGGATAAATCCCCCAAAAAGAAAGGTTTCAGAAGAAAATAGTTTAATTCTGCGCGGACAACTGCATTTGATTTCAATGTCGACGATGTTGACTTACATGTGGGCTACACTATGCTTGATGTGTGACGAGAAATTATATATATATAAAAAAAACACAAAATAACTCTAGCTTATCAGAGCAAATACTTACACTAAGTGTAGTAACTACTGCTGCTGGTTATATGGCAGTTAGTTTATGGTTGTTCTTTATAATACATTTACATGTATTCATTTAGCAGACGCTTTTAACAGGCATAACCAACAACACAATATATTTTCTTGTCTGTTTTATTCGATATAGTTCATTAAAGCTGACAAATCAATTTTTTCACGCAGTTTCACAAGATGTATACATATCTAAACATATATATTCTTGAAAATATAGTTTATTATATTATATTATTAAATGAACTTCAAAGTTAATGACCTCTGACCTTGAAAGCTTAATGACCTCTGACCTAGAAAGCTTTCACATGTTTGACAGCTATGACATCATAATCAAGTTCTGGATTGGGAAATTCCAGAAGGTCAAATCATTTACAGAGACACATTTGAGGAAGGCACAAGAAACTACTTGTTAGAAAACAACCGGTTCAACCAGTGTATCAACTTAGTTCCACATAGTGTTCAACATAGTTTATCAATTATGGATGAAGGCTGGCAGTGGATGTTTGAAAATGAGAATGCTGAAATAGCTATGGATGTGTCCGAGGATGAGCGCATCTTAAGAACTTCAGGCCTGTAAGATTTGATTGAAAAACACCTAGCACACACACAGCATATTTTTCACAGTCTCTTCATGCAACAAAATTGCAACATTTTATGTTGGCCAAATTGATCAATTAAATTGGAAATGGTCTACACAAGTGAAGAAGTGGTGTGGTCTCTATGACCTGTTAAATTGATGTGCGTTGGGATCTGTTAATGTCTGTAGGAATTCTGAGGACCCGCAGGATGCGGTTTATCCAAATTCTGAGCTTGAGCTCTCCAAGTTCCTCCTCTCTCAGGACAACATGGCCCTCAGGTCAGAGATTAAGAGGTATGAACTGTAACACACACACACACGCGCACTCAGGCTAGTAATCAGAAGGTTGCGAGTTTGAATCCTGGCTGTGCTACCATGATGTTGTGTTCTTGGGCAAGGCACCCTTTTTGCCTCAGGGGAATGTCTCTGTACTTGCTGTAAGTCGCTCTGAACAAGAGCGCCTGCTAAAGGACTAAATGTAAACATTAATCACAGCTTTGTGTTTGGCCTTTTTCAGTCTCAGGCAGACATTGAACGAATCAATGAAGCTGATCGACGAACTTGAAGATATCTGTCGATCTTCGGCTGCGATGGACGTCTCCACCTGCACCTGCGCCCAGATGAACTACATCCGAGAGCTGGTGAGTGTGTAGAAAGTTCAGGAGCACATTAGACGCGCTTTTGCACAGCACAGGTATCAGGCCCTACAGGTATCTCATCATCAACTTTTCGCACATACACACACATTTATTTTAAATATACATATATTTCCTTAATTTAAAAATGAAAAATATGATTGATTGGGGTTTGACTCTCAGAAACTGAAGGAAGATTACCAACTCTCCCATGAAAAAATCAGTCAGGACTTAAATGAGGTAGGATCTTTCTCCATTTGTAATACCAGGCAGAGTTTCTGGAAGAACTTTCCTGCTCTAGCGTAGTCCTTCTACTCTGTGTTATTACAAAAAAGGGTTTGATGTCTGTTTCTGTTTTATTTGTAGAAATTGATGATCATCCAACTTATGGAAGTTTCCACTAAAGAGCACCTCACCACCATAGAGGTATAGTAGAATGCCTTATTTTATTCCTTTTCTTTCTCATTGATATTATGACGACAGTGTTGGCGCTTTCATTCTTGACCTTGAGTGTGTGTTCAGGAGCTGAGGAACGACAACCAATACCTAAGGGTCCAGCTGGAGAAAGCTACGGCGTAAGTGTGCACAACACCACATCTGACTCACATCAACTACCCACTTTCATAATACATCTCCATACCGCCGCTAAATGATTCTGAATCTGATGGGCAGGTTTGGTGGACCCCAGCAGGACCAACCCATGGCCGGGGCAGAACTGGGACCGCTGCCTCAATCAAATGTAAGTGAAACCCTCTGTGATGATCCTCTGCCTCTCTTCACCTTCCTGTGGCTTTGAGCAGTACTGCGAAGAGCTTTTTTATCTTAAAAATTAGCTTAGTGTCTTCCTTATCTCAGCATCTGTTGGTCCGGAAAACTTTTCTGAGAAGTCTGGTTATCCTGTAGGTTGAGTCTGCCGATGTGGTGGAAGAGGAGGAGAAGAAGCAGGAGGTCCAGACTAAAAGGTGCATTACCACTTCAGTGTAGAGCGAAAGGGCAGGAGTTTATACGGTCCACAACTCCAGCAAGAGATAGTGTCCAAACTCCTGGATCACTTCCTCTGTTGTGCTGTCTGTCTTCAGAGGACACACCCACGTTACAACCATCTAAACCATGTTCTCAGTTGTTTTCCACTGTATCTCTTCTCTTCCTGCTCCCGCTCTCCCTCACTTCCTTTTTCTCTGTCTCCAGCTGGTGGCGTCGGCAGGCCGGAAAGATTTTCAAGGGCATGGGCACCTTCCGCCTGCAGTTTAAATGCTGCCTGGGGACCCGCAAGAGGCGTGTGGTTTAACGCTTCGCTTCCCCTCTCCCAGCTCTCCTCACCGCTCTCCTCACCGCCCCCCCCCCCACCACCACCCCCCCCCCCACCCCTCACCCCCACCCCCCTTTAAAATCCCCAAAATAAACTTTAAATTCAAGGGGAGCAATGTCTTTTCACATTTGGTTGAAAGTGCAAGAATGCATGTGTATGAAAAACAAAATGTTTTAATATGCAGTCTTTTTCTCCTAACTGTGTTTGTCCACGATTTTCCTTGTAATGCTGCATGGACATAAGCGCTTTACTTGTGGACTGTCAGGAGGCGCAAACTGGGCCAGCTTTGATCTTGGCCACATCCTCTATTGAGTACAAATGCCCATGTGACCTGTGTGACAGAATGGGTTCTTATTTCTTCATCACTCTAATGGAGTGTGAATGGATGTGAATTCACACCTGGCCAATGCTGAGGTTTAACTCACAGCAGCTCTGTATTGCGGACTTGGACAGTCCCATCCTGCAGTAAGGAGTAAGTGACTTGGTTGCAAGAATGTCCTTTCTCAAACACAGCAGGAAGTTTCTTTATCTCATACCACTGCCCAAAGTACTACAGAACAGAGTGTCATTCATTCAACATCAGCCACTTGCCGACATAACATTAAGGTACACTGATCTGAGCAACATTCAAATACACACAACTACATTGATCTTTTTAGTAATTGAAGTTCTCCATGGAAAAGGTTTTTAGACTAGATTTAATCCTTGTCTGAAGAACTGGGGTGCAGTTTTTTAATTAGAAATGTCAAGACTGTGCAACATTAATGTTTTGGTGTGACGCAAGTTGGTGAGTGGTAGGTAGACTACCAGAGCCAACTATGGACACGAGGGGGCTTTTTTATTTGATTTATTAACAACAAAGTATTACATATCTTCGAATACACATATTCCAAATATATAACAATAATCGTACACTAGGGGGTGCTTGCTGAGAATTAAAGAAAAATATTGAAAAATGTACAGGTCCTCAAGGTTTTTCCATTGCTTTTTGCTTCATTGAGAATTTTATTGAAACAAAATAATGTTCAAGGTCTTTATTAAACGTAATAAAACAAGGCTTTTTTTACATTAAAACATTTGTGAATATCGAATATTTTCATTCATATAATAAAATGTATTGTGAGTCTAATTTCACAGAATTAGTAAACAAGTGAGCTAAAACCGCGAAATGAGTCCTTCTCCCTCTGGACTTACAACATCTGCCTGTTTGCAGGAAATACTGTAAAATGTGACTTATCTGAAATTATTATCTAAAACAGTGGTTCTCAACCCTGGTCCTCAGGGCCCACTGTCCTGCATGTTTTAGATGTTTCCCCCTTCCAACACACCTGATTCAAATGAATTGTCATTATCAGGCTTCTGCTGAGCTTCATAGTGACTCATTCATTTGAATCAGGTGTGTTGGAGCACGGAAACATCGAATGCAGGACTGTGGGCCTTGAGGACCAGGGTTGAGAACCACTGATCTAAAATTACAAAGGACATGTATGTAAAATCCTTAAACCTTCATGTGTCTTCTATGTCAGACGGATTGGTGTGTTGGGTCACAGTGCTGCAGGCTGACATGCGCAGATGGCTTCGCTTATTGGTATATAAAACACCAGATTTCACCTTCCACGTCAAACTGAAGTCATGAGGCCGACTGATGCCAGCGTTTCCCGACTGAACCAACAAGCCGATGCACCAGCAGCCCGGAAGCGGCACTCTGCCCTCCCCCCGCTGGCTGTTGTCCCTCAGCCTCCAGCACCTCCAAAGACAAGACGTCTTAAAGAAAACATCCTGTCTTTTAGGTTGAGCAGGCCAGAGAACCTATTTCCACCTGATTCACCACCTGCTCCTGCTGCACCATCTGCTCCAGCTGCACCACCTGCTCCAGCTGCACCACCTGCTCCTGCTGCACCACCTAACGATCGACCTAGGGTGTGCCCCTCTCGGCTGGCTGAAGCCCCCCTGCACCCGAAGACCAGCACCAGGTCCCCAAGCAGAAGAGGGTTCGATTTAACCTGCCACATGAATAGGAAACCAGAACCTATTCTCTTGGAAGAAAAGGTGTCCCTGGTCCAGGCTGAGAAGCGGAAGAAGGGGAAGAAAGCTTAGAGCTCCAGCCAGGACGAATCAGGCACCTTCTGAAAACATAGGCTTATGCTTGCATAGGTCCTTCAGGAACCTGGCCTCTGGTGGCTGTAGGGTCTTTTTTTGTACTTAAAGCCATTGCTTTGAAAGGTGTTCACAGGTTTTAAGGTGTGTAGTGTGCACAAACACACAGGCAGGTACACCATCCCGCTCAGATTGAGGAGAAGCAGTTTAGGGACGCAGAGGAAAGGGAGATGCTCCGCCTTGAGGAGGCGAAGGAGGAGCGGAGGGGGGCAGAGCAGAGAGCTCAGATGCAGCGGGAGTCCAAAAAGAACCTAAAAATGATGGAGGTCAGCTGGGCACCGGTTGGCTAAGAAAGATTTAGCTGATTTTACACATATGGTTCTACTATACAGTGTGCAAATGATTAACATTGGTATTTTTGCAACAGCAAAAGGCCAAGAAATAGTAGCAGGACTGCCTCAAATGGGATCGAAGCATGGAGGCGGATAAAACGATGGACGCCAAGGAAAATACTTCTCTGAGGGCCCATTACGAAAAGGAGCGACAGGCACACATCGAAGAGGTGAGAGCGAGACAAAATCTAGTGTTGCATCTTCCTGGGAAACAGATAACATCTCTATTGGACTATTAACTCCAACTGGTCGTTGTGTTCTCTGCATTTCAGACTGAAGATGGGAAGCTCTGTCAGTCCCCCCCCCCCCCCCCCCCCCCCCAATTTTGTTCATTTTGCACATCTGCTCATTGCATCATTTGCACTAACTGTACATACATGCAACCCTGTAATTTCTGTTTAATACTGTAGCATCTTGTACTATATACAGCTGTACATTTGTCTCAAATCACTTTAATCTGTACATACCCTGTATATTCTGATTATACTGTTCATACTGTGTATATTCTGAGTATACCCATATTTATTATATTCTGTTGGATTAACTGTTTTGCACTTCTGGTTGGATGCTAACTGTATTTCGTTACCCTGTACTTGTACCTGTGTAATGACATTAAAGTTGAATCTAATCTAATCTAATGTGGTGCTGTTGCTGATGGTTGGACTACATTAACATCACTGTGGCTAGGCCAGCTTCTGAACTGTGTATTTCCACGCTGACATATTTTCCACATTTGGAGCGTGATCTTGTGTGCCTCTTTAAATCCTGTTATGGCTAATTCTCAAAAACCGCCCAAGACCCACTTAAGCTCCGTGTAGCAACAGTGCCCCCGTGTGGCGTTCTTGGGAGGTTGCAAACAAGCTGCCGTGTCTTCTGTATTCATTTATCATCTACCGCTTATTAGCAGTGCCGGTTATCCCCGTTAGGGGTCACGGGTGACTGGAGCCCCATGCGGCTCTTTAACCCTTCTGCAGTGGCTCCCTGCTGCATTGACTTTCAAACGGAACACCTCAATATCTGAGGTGGATGTGATCCTGTGACTAACATCAATCAATAATGTGTTTGTTTGTGTGTGGTTGGGAGGGTTATTCTGTACCAATATTTTAGCACCAGACTGAGAGAACATGGTTAATGGTTCTGATGGTGGTTGTCCCCTCCCTTCCACCCCTGTCTAGAGAGTCACTGGGCGGATGACCTGCAGCTCCGCAGGGAGCTAAACCCAGCTCATTTGCACTGTTAGAGACAGTCAGAGAATAAGTATTAGAAAAATGCTTTTAACCCTCATATAAATGCTTTGTAATGGATATAATCAGAATCAGAATCAGAATGAGGTTTAATCGCTATGCATAGTTTACAAACATAATGACATAATTTAAAAAAATCAATACAATGTAAAATAGACTACAATTATGATACAAATAACATAGAAGTATAAGTAAAATAAGTACAGTGGGTGGGATGGGTATATACTGTATATATTTAATGACTTGTATTAGTAATAGGCAAGAAAACTATATGCCATGTTGTTTCCAGGTGTAGGTTGGTTTATTTCTCATTACTGAGTGGGAGGAGCTTGGACACTGATCACAGCCTAAAGCAGAAAAATCATCCTCATAATCAAGGGAAGGTCATTTCATTCCTGCATCAAATCCTTCCAGTGGAAGTGAGCAGGAACATGCTTGAAAATCAATATTTGAATGACTCTTGTTTAATATTTCCTCATTAAAGGGGTCTGGGGGTCCAGTACCTAAACATGATGCATGTCGTAAAACTAGCATGTGTTTTTTTTTTGTCTAATTCTACCATTTCACATAAGAGACTGAATTAAAAAGATGAGATGTGTGGGCATTAGGCCTTCAAACTGTCCAGTCCAATCCACTCACCATGCTGGATGCTGGAGAGCAGCAGTTGACAACCTTGCAGCAGTAGGCAGCCAGGGTGACAGAAATGGCCAGTAAGGCAGCCTGGATCAGAATATTCTGAGCAGTATAATGGTCCAGTACAGTCTGTCAAAAATAAGATAAAATTGGGGAACTATATTAATATGTTTCAACCACACAGACACTCACGCAAAGTATGATACAGTTTGTGACGATCTACATATTTCTAAGCCTTTGTTGATACTTCCACAGGATTGTGTCACATCTTTAAAATACGGTCTTCACTCATCATCACTCTCAGAGGAACCAAATCTATTCTCTATGTAGTTACTGACATTTCTGAAATGAGTGTAAACTGAACTTACTGAAAGCATGTTGCATGCATCGTGTTGAACTGTAGCGTTGGGGTGCACTAATAACCAGCATATGCGACCCCCCACTCCAAATTCTGCTCCGTCTGCAGCCAGGTTCAGAGCAGAGACCATGCTGGACACCACCTGCATTCCCAGACAGGCTTTCAGCTGTAGAAAGTACCAGAAATCTAATTAGATCAACATATTTCATATTTCTTATGTATCGGTTTCATATGGAGCAGGAAACAGAAGATCCTGGAGTTACACATTCAAATGGCTATTTTTCTTCCTACAAACTCAACACTCTTGTAAACACAGGGAACATTCTAGATTAATACGATCAGAGACTTATTATAGATCTCATGGAACTATCAGACTTACTGTGGGAAGATGGAGATTCTGCGCCACCAAGGCCAGAGAACCTGCCACTATCACCTACATAGTTGAAATAACATTCTGAAAGTTCATCAACGCTTTCAAGGGATAAAACTGAAGATGCTTATCGACAGATAAAGTGACACAGACCCACATTTACAGGGGCTGCTGTTGCACTTACTAACACAGTCTCCAATAACTGAAAGATCTGGATAGTGAAGATTTCCAGTCCAAAGATAAAGAATGTTGCATATGCGAAGATCTTTAACACACCAAAGGTAATTTGGGTCATCTGAAAAGAGATTAGGATGTCAAAGAATGGATGCACTCATGGCCGTATTACCGACCGGGCAAGTGGGGCGGGCGCCCCGGGGTCCATAGCTCCAGGGGGCCCGGGGGGCCCCAACAACAATGCAGATGCCGATGTCGATGCCGATTGCGATATCAGAGGCCTATATTCTTTAGGATCTTCTTTAGTTGTACCTCTGTAGTCTATGTTATATGGCATAAGTGAAGAGAGAACCGAGAGAGAAGGTTGAACTGAAATGGGAGGGGGGGCAGTGACAACAGTCAGAGGGCCCTCGGCCACAGGACATAGGAGCCAGAGGGCCTCAGGGTCATGTGGTACAGCAACCAGAGGGGGGACGGCAATCAGATGGCATCTGGGCCACGGGGGACGACAATCAAAGGGCCCCTGAGCCACGGGATATGGCAACCAGAGGGCCCCTGGGCCACGGGAAACGGCAATCAAAGGGCTTCTGGGCCATACGGTACAGTGACTAGAGGGCCTCTGGTCCACGGCAATGAAAGTTACCTCTCTTTCAGAAACGGGCTAGACTTCTCGTAGGCTTTCTGAAACCGAAAATTCAGAGTTGATTTAGAGTTTTCACTTAACCCGCTTTCTGAAACAGGCCCCTGGAGACTGCTCTGTATTTGCATACATTGTTTATGAATTGGCTTCTGTCATAAATTGGTCAATATATTACCATAATGTTTCTATACGGAAACACTCAGACGCACACACACATCAACACACGTACACACATGCACAGGTGTGTACACACCCACACACAACTATATACAACCACACAATCAATGCGTTGAGCACTTAAGCCAGCAGCCCTCCCCTCCATCAAGAGATTGCTTTAGGGAAGCACACTGTACTTAGCATGGTGAAGGCACTTTCTAATGAGGAAAGGGAAAGTGTAATGGCATAATAAAAGACATCATCAAATGCACCTTCATTTGATTTCCATTGCATTAGGCCCAGTGACTGGCGTCAGCAGCTAGTCTGTAAACAGTCACACTAGTCTGTCAGTGTGCGTGCCTGCATGTGTTTACCCCTTGAAGGGGAACAAGTGCACTGTCATTGTTTATAAGAGTAGAAATATATGCTAAGCGGTGTAGAACACTGCAGCATTTCTTTGTTTGGGGCAGTTGGAGAGCCCTATAGTGAAGCAGCCTTTTGAGATAGTGGGTTTAATCAGATGGTGTTTGAATCTAGGTTGTTTGCAGCCTATCAAACTGCCAGGGGAACAAACTAACAAACCTCTGGGATGTGTAGCTATAGTCAGACTCCTAAACAATCGTTGAAAAGTTGCCGAGGGTTGTATGAAAACAATTGCTCTGGCCCTTCAGAGTAATGTATTTTTACTAACACTGTGATTTACCGTTTCAATCAGGTCCTCTTTTACAGCCCATGGCAATCCCAAATTCAGTTGAAACATGCTTCACATCTGTCTTATCAAGAAGTTAGGCTAAGGCTTGAGAATGTGGTTAACAGAATATTCAGTCAATGTCTCTTTAAAAAGAATCAGTGACAAGTGTGATCAATAATCAATTAACCATTGACAATGGCCATCAATCAACCACCCACTATAGTCTTTTAAAAATAAATTTAATCATATTAATAGTAGAGTACATTCACCATAATTTGACAATATACTTTTGATCTGGTCAATCTGACAACGACTTGTCAAATGTGTATTGCAATTGTGACCTTTTGTCACATTCACAAAGCAATTGCACTCACCTGATAGGACCACTGATTTCTAGACCTTAAATATGGTTAGTGGAGTACCCCCACCAACACAGACATTTGCTGACCTTGATCTTGTTCTCTTACTGGAATAAGAGATTAAAGATCTTACTATTTAAAAGATTTAACTGATTGTCTACTTGTTTCATACAAGCTAAAAAACTATTGGATAAGTTATCTGCACCATGACTCAAGGTGTTTTGGGTCCAAACACACATAATTTTTTATGAAATATATATATTTTTTTTTCATAAAAAATTTGATC
The DNA here is from genome assembly GCA_030340665.1 of Neosalanx taihuensis. Classification (NCBI taxonomy): domain Eukaryota; kingdom Metazoa; phylum Chordata; class Actinopteri; order Osmeriformes; family Salangidae; genus Neosalanx; species Neosalanx taihuensis. The sequence goes on along the minus strand of CM059301.1, from coordinate 5,235,297 downwards.
CAAATATACAGACTCATACAGTACAGTCATGTATTTGGTCATGGTCTTACACAAAATAAAGTAGTACAGAATGTGAAATTAGAACAGAACATTCTTTTTTGAGAAAAGATAAAGGCGTAAAACAGTCAACTGGTACAATCCATCAAGATAAATCAGAAAGGTTCTAGTTCATGTGGAGTTCGTTGACAGGTCAAATTCCTGTTACAGTTTGTCGTAGCTTTTCTAGACACCGGTTTCTTGCCCTTCTTTGGTACCTATCTTCTCCATCTCTTAATTCAAGTAAATGTGACATGTCCACAATGAAGCCAATTCTCAAACATGAGGATCCCTGTCTTCTAATGTGTTCTAATAACCTTGTGATGTATTGTATTAATAATGTAGAAAATACAAACAGGCATCATGACACTTCAGTCAGCTCAACAGAGTGTGTTGGGCTTGTCCGCGTGGGGGACAAGGGTCTTGGATTAACAAAGAATATCTGTCCTCCATCCTTCACCTCCATCAGTAGAGTTGTAGTTCCCCCATAGTATGCAGCCTCAGTTCCACCTTGAACTACATGTCCCAAAATGCCAGTCGGGCCTATTTCCGATATGTAGCTCTCCACTTTATGATGTCCATTGCTGATGACACTGATCGGTGCAGGATCTGGGTGGGGCGGCAGTGTCCATGAACAAGGGGCGGAGGAAACGTCTCTCCGAACCCTGTGGGTCTCGTGGGACTTAGAGGGACTGTGTTTGGGAGTAGGGTTAGTGCTGGGGGGGTCCAGAGCATAGTTGTTCACCATGGTGACGCTGGTGCTGTCCACCATGCTGAAACGGCTGGGCGTCCGTGTGATGCTGCAGCCCCCAACGCCCCTGCTGCCGGCCCCCGCCCAGCCATGCCCATCCCTCCGCCTCAACACATGCTGTTGCAGAATCCTCCGGAAGGTCAGCCGGAACTCGCGTAAGCGGTAGGCGTAGATGAAGGGGTTGACCACCGAGTTGGCATGGGAGAGGAGGATGGCGATGTTCATCACCCATATGTGCAGCCGTCCACACTCCTGGCACAGCAAGTTGAAACAGTTGACAAGGTGGACAGGCAGCCAACAGAGGGCAAACAGTCCCACGATGATGGCCAGGGACTTGGCGGCATGTACCTCCTTCTGCAGAGTGGACCGGGATGACGACGGCGCCCCCCCGCGAGCATGGCCGTGCACCATCTTGAGCTCCATCAGCCGGAGCTGGCGGCGTGCGGCCATGAAGATACTGGCGTAGATGCCCAGCATGGCCACTAGAGGCACCCCCACGCAGCCGAAAAAGTTGAAGTAAACCATGTACTGCAAGGTGACCACTCCCTCAAACAGGCACTCGGTCATGCTCTCCGGGCACAAGCCGCTGCTGTTGGTGGCATTCATGCCCTTGTTCCAGCCCATCATGGGTGTGAGGCCGATGACCGCAGAGAGGATCCAGCACACAGCGATGATGCCCTTCGCCCTTTTGCCTGTCACCAAGCTGTTGTACCTGGAAGACAGCGAACAAACACAAACATGTGAAACGTCTTCGACCTTTCAATCTATCGTCATTTGATTTCCATGAATTTACATTAGGGGCTCAATGACTACCGTAATTTTTGCACTATAGGGCGCACTGGAGTATAAGGCGCACTGTCAATTAATGGTCTATACTAAATGATCTTTTTTCATATATAAAGCGCACCGGACTATAAGGCGCATTAAGCGGAAGAAAAAAACAGTCAGATAAATCAGTCGAATAATATTATGGTGAAGCACAGTATGTATTACTCCGCGACACTCCTGGCTACAGTAGCCTTAGTGCTGCAAGCGGTGCGGCTTTGTAGTTTACCAAAGTCATACTAAAACATTTTTATTTAGTTCCTTGTACCACACAAAAATCGCTTAGAGGTCAGTGAACAAAATAATTAATCCATATATAAGGCGCTTCGGATTATTCAGATTCAGATACTTTATAGTGATAGTATAGTATAGTGATACTTATAAGGCGCAGTGTCGTTTTTTGAGAAAAATAAACAGCCCTATAGTCCGAAAAACACGGTAATACTCAAATCTCACACAGTCAAAAAAGGTTTGTTGATGTGTAGAAAGTAGGCCTACATGAATACAGCAGCATTGAAAAACACAATGATAGCGTTTGAATAATGTAATACATAAACAGGATGATAAATGGATGATAGACAGGATTCCTTCATTCAACCCTATGCTTAATTCAACCCACATCCTTTCTTGGCGGTTTCCATCTGATCTGAGCTTTTTGTTTTCAGCAAACATACCAGCGAGTTTTCTCGATTTCTGCACAACCATCAAACTGGAAAAAATTGCTCTATGCATGTATCACAGCGGAAATCAGGTCCTGGTTTGTAAGGTTAGCATTTGTATTAACCTGTATTATTATTATGATGTGAGGAGAGGTATTAGAGGACTCACTCATCTATGGTGTGGACTGAATATGCCTAAGGCTTCCTTTTTTGGCGGTGGGACTAAAAACAATGGGCTTTGTTAATAAAAAAAACATGTCTGAGACAAACTCTTCTGAATTATTTCAAATGGTCCAATCGTATTCTTAATCTTACAAATTCATGGTGGATATCTGTATGGAAGAGTGCACAAACGTTCCACTTTTGTTAGGTGTGTGTATGTGTGTGTGCGTGTTTGTGTCTGAATTAGTTTAATCCTTGAGGGGTCCAGAACTTCCCTGAAGAATAATAAAATCATCCCACTTACCAATTCAAGTGCTTTTTCTAGGAGGTTTAAGGTTCAGGGTTAGAATAACAATATGAGTTGGGGTTAGGAGCTCAGATTAGGTTTCTGGGTTAAGGTTAGGTTAAGAAAAAACTGAAATGTGATAATGGGATGTATGATTCACACAAAAATAGAAATAAAAACGTGTGTGGGCGTTCATGTTTCCGTGTGTGGACCAAGGGGTGGTATGACTAATAAAACCCCTTGGTTTATTGGTTATTTAAACAAAAACTCAGGCACACCTGCTACAGCTACCTGCTTTTCTGAAAGGGTGACAATGACTTTTTATTTAATATTGTATACTATTGAATCTTCTTCATTGTATATTTTACCCTGCCACTCTGCGTGCTGTACTGTACATCTGTTTTTTCCTCTTTTGATGTTCTTCCTCAAATGGGAATGGCAGCGCGTGGGTTAGCGTCAAACGGCACACTTGTGCCTCATCAATTGCCCAGAAGTCACAGTGCACCCACGCAGAACCGAGCCAAACCGCGGCTAGCAAGTAAACAGACTTCCGAGCCATTTATTGGAGGGCAGTTTCCCCCTATTAACGGTCAGCATGACCAAGTGTCGATTGGCTAAGAGCAAGCTGTTTACATAGCTGTTCACTGCCATCTTGTCACCCTCACATCGTAAGCAAATACTGTGAACAAAGCTTTAGGCTTTGCAGACCTCACCACCAACCGTTCCCCACCAACACCAAGTGTGGGCACAATAGCACCCAGGAGTTATGATGCGTTAATACAGTATCTAACCCTATTTATACTGTGTCTCTGTTTTGTCCCCGTTCCGTGTCAACATTGCAGGCCGCTCTACGAGAACGTGGTAATAGGTACGTGACAGGAAATAAAGGAACCAACTGCGACAAATAGAATACACATAACCTGCATGATAAAAACGAATGGGTATAAAATAAAAAACGTTTCAGAGGAAGTCATAGCTAGGGAAATGCGGTCCTTTGAAGATTCACGACTGTAAAATCTGGTGTGGATATAAAAATTATTTGTATGTGTTTGCGTGCACGGAGACATGGCATGCTGCCCATCTCTAACTACATGAGTGTCCATCTCATAATGCATTTTCCCTCCCTTCCCCTCTACCCCGTTCTCTTCTCCCCCTACCCTCTCCTGTATTCTCCTCACATTCCCCCCACCCCATTTGGTGTTGACTTTGAAAGATAATAATGATCAAAGCCGTCAGCAGCTGTAATCCTTCAAGCAGCACAGCAACACTAACCCACTCAAGCTAGGGACATGTATCTCTGTCATCAGTGGTGATGTGGGTCTTGCCATAATTGGATAACCCTGTGTCCGTAATTCAATGTCTTTCTTTATACACAAATGCATTGTGCTGGGCACATTAGTTAGCCAAGGAGCAGAGCAGTTCTGGTGTCCTCAGGGCCTCAAATCACATGGAACCTTTCACATGTGTCTAGCTGTGGGGTTAAAAACACACATGCCTCCTATCTGTGTAATTCCCCCTCTTTCTCTCTCTGTCTGTCTCTCGCTCTCCGTCTCATTTTTCTTTGACAAAACATCTGCCAAACCTCTGTGCCCATGAGTGACCACTCTCCCCCAATATTAAACGTCAGCTGATGACCACGGACCACCGAAGCCGCACTTCTACGGTGGCTCTTCCCACCCGCACTCGCCCTTAGCACCACCCATCCAGACCCCTTCTTTGCTCTGCCCTCGCCCCCCAGAGAGGCCTCACCTGAGCGGGCTCTTGATAGCAATGTAGCGGTCGATGGCGATGGCCAGCAGGCTGAAGATGGAGCTCTGGGTGAGCACCAGCACGAAGCAGGCAATGAACAGGCAGCCGTGGAAGTTGGCGCAGAAGCCCGTGCTGATGGAAATGGCAAAGGGGATGGCGAGGAGGCCCACGGCAATGTCGGCCACCGCCAGCGACACCACAAAGAAGTTGGTGATGCTCTGCAGCGTGCTGTTGAGGCACACGGCCCAGCAGACCAGCACGTTGCCCATCACGGCAAGGACGGCGATGATTACCTCCAGGCCCATGTACACCAGGGACTCGGCCGTCATGGCAGGGAGCGGAGAGGGGCAGCCACTACGTGAGACTGGCAGGAGATGGGTGGGAGACTATCATTCCTCACAAGCATTGCTCCACTTGCCTGGAAGAAACATCGCCGGCTAAGTGCTCACATACTCGCTTCTCATCCTCTCCGTCTCTTTCTCGGTTTCTCTCTACTGATCACTCAGTTTCTCCATGTTCCTATCGTTCTATCTCTTGCTCTCTCGCTGTCTATGTCTGTATTTCTCTCTCTCTATCTTGAATCACCTTTTATCTCCTCACCATCTACTTCCTGTTGATGTCAGAAGTATTCGTGAAGTGTTGCCAACAACAGTGAGTCGTGTGTTCATCACCCTTGTTTCTCTCTCTATCGATCTCTAGCTCGTTCTCTCTCTTTCTCTCTGTCTTCGTCTCCTAGTTCAGCTGGTTCAGATGAACCTTAGGAGGCTGGGGGAGGGAAGCATCCCTCTTGTCACTTGCAGCCCTGGGAAGAGAGAGAAACACATGTTATTTCTAGTCATGCTAATAAAGCAACGTTTATAATTTTATAAGGCTGCCGGGTGGTCACTGACAAACCCATCGCACACTTCGCACACACATTTGCTGCGCACAGAGCAGGTCAGGAAGACAGTATATCTCGCCAAGAGTTGAGAGGTCAGCTTCTCAGAGGAAAGAGGTCAACGATTCAGCTTTATTTTAGGTTTTCTCTGAAGCCTCTCCCTCCCACATAGATCATGCTCAGACATTTTCTTCCCTAATCACTGACAATTATGGGCAAGATAGTTCATTTGGATCACGGCTTGTTTTCCATCCACGCTGTTATTCTTGGAACAGACATTTAGACTTCTAGTCCAAACCTGGTTTTAGTTTTTAGTTGGTTTTGTTGTAGGTGTGGTTTTCATAAATCCTGGAGAAGTCAGGGACTACTATTCTAAAAACAGCAAACAATATATTGTTGAGATTGTTGGCAATGTTTCCCTCGGGTTGCCTTTAACAAAGAGAACTTGGAAAAATGGGCTAGTCTATTCTGTTTATTGGGTGCCTTGGGCTCCAGGGAGTGGGAGGAACGGAGAGGGAGAGAGCAAAATTAGAAAATGTGTCTGTGAGCATAGTACACCTTGGTGAAGCGATAAATCAGTACAGGTTGTGTGTACGTGTGAATGTAACAGAGGAGTGCTTTGAAGCTGTTAGACTGAAAGAAATGGAGTATGATGTTATCAGATTAGACACCAAGGTTGTTGTCTGAGGATGTGATTATCTATGCGTAGACAATCTGACTGCTCTCTTTATCCTCCTTGGCCCTAGAAGCCCCTGTGTGTCGGATGCAAAACCCACACACAGGGGCCTTTAGGGCCACCGAGCCACACATACATCATGTAAGGGACCAATGGTGTGAGATAAGAACCTTGTAATAGAGGGCTGGCCAAGGACAGCGAATTTAGCAGCATTCACAGATTCTAGACATAATCTGCACATGCAAACATGAGAAACTGCCTGTGTGTCGTAAACCAGGAATACCACATACTTCCCTTACTCAACTCTCTCATCATTAACACTCTTTATTCGTTTACCCTTTATCCACCCCCACAAATGTTGCTACAGTCCGCAGCCACCAAAACGGTTGATGCATTAACGTTGCGGTAATGTTGCAAGCTGAACCCAGACTTTCCCGCGTGGCAAGTCGGTGCCGGTGTCCTTGAGTGTCGAGAAAGGCGCCATCCAAATAAAATGTTTTATTATTATTATTATTAAGCCATCATCGCTTCTGTTCCTATGCTTGGAGGCAGAAGGCTACGTACGCCGTGTCAGCGTACAGAGACATGGAAGGTGATCATAGAAAGCCCCTTGTCTCTACCATGACCCCAATTCCATGGAAGTCAGACAACAGTTGACCTCAGTGCTTTGAACCGGTTTGGTTCCAGCTCATAGAGGCTAGTCACAGCAGAGCCTGACCTAATGGCAGGAGGAGATAGATGGCTAAAACAAGATAGAAAGTTTGTTTCTTTTTTTCTACCCAGCTAACTAGTTTACCTCCCCTGTCCTTACCTAACCCCTTACATAGACTGGGTCTGTTTCTGTGTCCTGAGTTCATGCAAGGGGTAAGTAATGTGTTACGATAAAGGTAGTGCAGAGTTGCTTATCTGCTTGTGTGTATTTGTACAAGCGTGTGCCCAACGTATGTGAGGCGGTAATTGCACAGCATGAGTCAGCATCGGTATGGCTAAGGGCGGGTTGGTGGGCACATGCATGTGCGTGTTTGTGTGCCTTGAAGGAAGTGATAAGCAACCGCATATCCGTTGGAGGGACCCTTTCACAGTGCTGTCAATCACAATACTGACTAAGCACCATAACAGTCAAAAAATATAAGCAGCCTTGTTGCTTTTGGCTATTCCTCTGTATGTAAAGCTGATGAAAGACTGCAACTATGTCCTACCAAAGCCCTGAGGAGTTGATTAAGATTAAGATGGAAAAGAAACCCCAGTTTCAACAAAGCTAAATATGCAAAAGAAACCTCTCACCGTCACTTAAAGAAACGTAGGGGAGACCGGGGACGAAAGTAACAAATTTTGTTTGAGCGTCTGTAACTCAGTGGTTGTTTGTGCTGGGTCTTTCAAACTTTGATACATACTACCCATAACTGTTTTCTACAAATATAAATCACTTTGACATATTTTAAACAATCACAGATTATGTGCGTTAGTGTCAAATACAAAGAGTTCCGTTGTTACAATCTACCCCACAACTGGGGTGAGACGTAACACCAGCTGGGGATGGATGTAACAATGAGAGGTAATTTGCTCAAATAAGATCCACACTATAAAATTTACAGTTGTTGTCCTGTGCCAACTGGTATGCAAACTTCCTGACCTAAAAGCAAGTGATCAGTAAACATGTTATCCCCATGAATGATGTATGACACCTTGGGGCAACAAGTAAGCCACAACAATTGTTTTGGATAGCTGTAAATAAATTACCTACCTCTTAATAATATATTTATGGAGAGAATTTTGTGCATTTTTTATTATGCCTATCTAATTGTTACCTCTCGAGGGACAGATCAGCTGTTTCTGTTAAATACTCAAGAGTGAAATGTCAAGAGTTCCTCCTGTTACAACTATCCCCACAACAACCAGCCATTACATAGCTAACTGTTTAAGGTATGTGGGTTTAAAGTTAGCATGAATAGTGAGCATCAAATTAAACTAAAGAAATTGTTACTTTAGGTGATTGCAACTTTGCATGTACAATAGAATTATCACTAGATAAAAAACAATGTGGACTGAAAAAAAATACTTTCTTACCTTAAAGTCAGTTTTTTGGTTGTAAAATTCACAGTGTTGCTAACAGAGACATGCCACTTTTCATGTGAGCTTGAAATGGAAATCTACGATATTGATGACATCACTGTAGCTATTTTCTAATTGGCCAAACTGACAGTGTTACAACTAACCCCGTGTTACAACACTCCCCGGTCTCCCCTACATACATTTAGCTATTAAAAACAAGTAGCATATGGGCGTCAGACCTATAAGAGTTGCTGCATACTGAGAAGTCTGGATCTGAGACAAGAATAGTTTTATAATCTACAGTACATCATGCACGATGTTAATTTATTAAAGTATAGCCTACTGGGATCTCGTGCCCTTCCGATTCTGAAATCATCAAACACTGTTAAGTGTAACCATAATAAAGTAATGCTTTTCACCCAAACGCAATATTTTTAAGAGACAGTTACAAAACATGTAATCAATTAAAGGAGGTAACTTGAATGCTACAACTCGACTATCGGAAAGCAGACGCCTAAAGAAAGGCTTCATTCATTTACTTGATAAACATTGAATTCAGTATGACTAGAGAAAAACTCGTGTTACTGGTACGTACCATCTTGGTCGGCGCACAAAGATCAAACCATCTCTCCAAATAGCATCTATGCGCTCGCCTCCACTTTTACACTACTCTAAAACCATAAAGGGAATCATCTTGTTAAATTGTTAACACTGATTCACGAAATTTTTTACTGACTTGTTTATTGAAAAAGCGTAAATTGGAGAAGCAGTTTCTTCTAACGGATGCCGATCTAGTGGTTTGAGGGAGTAACGGAAACGCGGCGGTAGACGCTCGTTTCCAGACGCGCGCCACTTTACATGAACCACACGTAAGACGCGCATTTATTCTCTGTTTATTTTTTTTACACAAAGACTAGATCGGACGGATAAATATTGAATTTAAAAAGTTCGCCAGAACGCGCGTGTTCCGCTCTAAATGTTGCTTAACAACAGACTATATCCTTGCCAAGTTTCAGTAGTGAGATTAATATATTATAATGAGACATGTTGAGGTTTAACATTATCAAGAGTTCAAATGCAGATCAGTCCTTTTCAGGTTCAGAAGAAATCATGTAATGTAACCAGTCTATTGCTAAAAATTAGTTCACAATAATAAAAAAATCCAATGTTGTATGCAAAAGACCACTGACCTATATATTTTGTCTAACAGAAACCACTTAGCAACCTTCACACATGCCAATCAATGCTTTTATCCAAAGCGACTTCGGAGAAAGCTTCACAAAAGAGCATCGGTCACAATGAGATAGCCCCAAACATTGTGGGTAACCAGAACATGAAGCATACATTGTGGGAAACCAATAGTAAAACAAGTTACAATTAAACAAACTGAACCTCAAACATGCAAGCCTGTACCTGTAGCAAAGCAAGCAACGGTACTCCTGGAATAAGTGCTCCTTGAACCTTTTCTTGAAGGAGAGGCGACAGTGCGACAGTGCGATGGTGGTGGTGGAGATGGGGAGTTTATTCCACATTTATTATTCAACATTGGGGGCGCATCCTGGGAGACAGCAATCTGCAAGTTGCAATAGTAAAATTTTGAGAGGACAAAAGCTTGGACTAGCAGCTTGGTGGAATGCTCAGACAGGTATCTTCTGATCCTACAGATGGTGTAGTGGGTGAATGTACACGACCGGGAAACAGCAGCAATGTGGTCTGTGAGGGAGAGCTCATCATCCATGGTAACCCTGAGGTTCCTGGCAGAGGCTGAAGGGGTCACTGTTGCAGATCCCAGGGTGATTGAGAGTTCATCGGAGATTTGGTTTACGGTTTGGCCGGAATGAGAAGTTCTGCTTTGGTGAGGTTCAGATGGATCATGGAGGTGGTGCTTGGTCATCCAGGTGGAGATGTCTGAGGCAGGCTTCGATCGAGTGCGCCCTATAGTGCAAAAAATACGGTAAATAGATTTGAAATCTTAGCATCAAGGTCACTTTCTCAAAAATGCATTCATTGCTTTAGATTAGTGAGTTCAGGGAAGAGCAAGCTGGTTGATGCTGACCTAACCCTGTAGGTCTCCAGATAAATATTCTGACTATGGTTGATTTGTGTAGACAGCAGTTCATATGCCCAGAAACCAGGGGGAGAATTAAGGGATCTGCATCGCATTAAAGATAGTGATTTTGAAGAGACAACGAAACATAAAAAATATAAGTGAATAGTAACATTTCTGTTCCATGAGCCATTACTGTTCTTTGACTTCCTCCAGTCTGATGATCGGGGGTGCGCAGCCTGACTCAGACTCTCACAGACTTCACGTAGAGTTGTGGGCGTTGTGGCAATAACTCCTGCTGCGCTGCACTCCCCCTGCACCCCCCCCCCCCATAAAAAATGGGGTTTTACTTTCAATTTCCAGTTCCATTTCATTCGTTTAAGAGAGGAGAAGAAAGATTCCCTGTCGTGTTTAGTTTTTCCGCCATAAAGACAAACCATAGAATAATGGTGACAAGGAATGGTGAAAGTGATTTTTTTGTTTTACTTCCAGTCTGTTTATGTCAGAAACGTATACATAAAATTATGATAAAAAGAGATTAGCATCATACACTACAAATGTAATCATACCGTATAATAGTGCTACAAGGCATCTAGTAGCCAACATACACGCATGCGCACCTATGCTAATAAAGTAGGTATTAAAATTAAATATACATTTTTCCTCACATAATTAATACAAGTCCCCAGCAATGTGTCAAAAATAAGTTACACCAAATTGATCTTGATGTGAAATTCACTCCTTACATCGACCCCACTCTGAACCCCCCCCCCCCCCCCCCCAAAAAAAAGAAAAGAAAAAAAGATGATCTCAATTCACCAAAACCTTGAAGAAAATGATCCTCTAATCAATGGAGTTTAATTTCACAGTACATCAAAATAAAAAAACCACAAATAACATTCTTTGTGTCCATTGCTGGACAGGACTGACACATAAATGAGTCACTATACTACCTAGACATGTAAAGATAGGTACAAACAGGCCAGGAACCAAAAACAAGTATCAGTTTCCTGTCGTCAGGCGCAGACTCACAAACACCCAGATCAGCAGGCCTAGACTAGGTATGCCAAATATTCGGAACTGACAGTAGATGAAAGGACACTGATAGCCCTATTTCAACAGACGTCTGCAAATATTATAAAGAAGGAACCGATTGCTGTTTAATATGGTTATTCCTGCATTCCTACACAAGTGTTTCTCAACCACATCTCAACCATGCCACAATCTTTTTACTGAGATGAGCAGCATCGCAGCACTTTGACCTTCCTCGAAAGGCTTCATGATTGGGAGTTACTCTATTTGACTGAAAGGCGATGTTTTCCAGTGAAAGGCATATGCTGACCAAAAGCGACAGCCAGTCAGACGAAAAACAACAACTTTAAAAAGTCTTTTTTTTTTGTATGCGTTTATGTGACATGCAATAGCAAAAGAACTACATGTACTGTTCAGTTTCTTCCTAATGTGTTTTCATGAACTTTGAAATTCTTTAACATTCAGTATATTAGCAGTTCGATGAGCTCTCCTCCTTGATTAGGCGCATGTGTACAATAACCTGTTTCACTCAAGGGGAGAGGCATAGCTATTGTTTCACCTAAGAAAGTGGTTTCCATGGCATCAATGGTTTAGCACATTCCATTATAGAAATGAACAGCTAACAACCACCCCCCCCCCCCCCCCCCCCCCCCCCCGACAAGGATTTGTTAAACACTAATCCATGCCTTGTTTATTGTAATGCCCCAACGTTTAGCTTATAACATTAGCTCCCTGTCATGTTCGGTCACACTGTGGGTGTTCACCACACCCAAAAACCATGCAGCCCTTGAGCACCTTCAACATGGCAGAGGTCTAACCTGCACCAACTTAACCCCAACAACATACATAGCACTGGTCAAAACATTAGGTTGGCACTAGCTGAAATGACAGACGACAAATGTCTCCCATCTTTAAATTGTCGTATTCACAGTTCGCAGAGATTGAGGCACAGGCTGAATGAGTTAATGATTCGCTCAACTTCAACATTGTGATCTCATCTTTGGAATACAAAGACTGTACCGGTAACTGTTCCTGTTTGCTTCAAGAGTCACAAAAGTGCGGTGAGCTGAATCAGGCCTGCTTCAAGGCCAGCTATCTATTTCGACAAACACAGCGTTGAAAATTGCTTCATGGAGGTTGGGAAAGCACTTTCTCTGGTAAGGCACTCCACATCACAAGTCATTTAGTAAACACAAAAAAATATGAATGACGGTATTAAACTTAAACCAGAGTCAGAATCCGACAGATTGTCATTTGTCAGTCCTGCATGGCCTTGAAGGACTGGCTCAGCTAGCTGTGAGGTGTTCCAGTACAAGTGGGACCAGGTCACTGTAGGGGCAAGGTGGACAGCTCAAAGTCAAAGGATAGTATCCCCAACAGCCTTTATAAACCACGGAAAAGTCTTGTGAGGCCCCAGAGAATAATCTCTGGCCTCAGCATATATCTCTACAGTGAAACGCCACTTTACATCAGTCATTGAAGGTTTCACGGCATGAGCACAGGTTATTTCGCAACGGCCGGTGTGGCTGGAGGGACGTGGGATTTGTAGTCAGGGCGGAGGGAAGCGTTGGGGGGGGGGGGGGAGGGGTCATGTTTCAAAGTACTTGTAGATCGCGGTGACATAGGTCATCACGCTCTGCCAGTCCGGCCTCTCGGTGTGCACCATCTCTCCGATGTCCTGAGAGAAAAATTGAGGGAGAGGCAGAGATGGGGGGGGGGGGGGGAGAAAGAGAGATTTCCATTTATTCATTTAGCTGACGCTTTTATCCAAAGCGACTTACAGGAGAGAGCTTTTACAAAAGAGCTTCGGTCACTGAGCATAGAGATGGAGGAAGAGCAGAGATGGGAGGAGAGAGTAAGATGGAGAGGCAGAAATGGGGAGAGAGAAAGACGGAGGGAGGAGCAGAGATGGAGAGAAAAAAAGAGAAAGAAGGAGAGAGAGGTCGTGGAAAAGAGTAATGGAGAGAAAAAGGGCAGACAATGGCAGAAAAGTTGAGCGCAAGAGAAGAAAGATGATGGTGGTAAAGCTAATTAGAGAGAGGAGACAGAGGGCATTGCAGAGAAGCTTTTCTTCCCACTGCTGGGAGTGCATGAGAGACACATTATTCATCCAGGGCATAATATACAGCATAACAAACCACCTAGTAAGAACACAACACAGCAGTTGGCACTGTCCAATGTCATCCTATCTTTTTCCACTGAAATCTCCAACCCAAGGAAAGTAATGTTGCAAGTCATGTTGCGTGTAAATTAACTTACATCGATATGATATGTGTTAGGCTTCCTGACATGTTTGTGCGTGGAGGGGGGTTCAAGGTATGTGTGTGTAAAGGGCACGTGAGTGTGCGCGTGTTCAGGGTGTGTGCGTGTGTTTGGAGAGGAGGAGGGGGTGTCTGGATTTCTTAAGACGAAACCCAGACCTGTTGGAATACATTTCCATTCAACCAAACCTGCCGTAGCCTGCCATGGATGGAGCCACATCTTCATTTAAGGTGAGCTGGGGGCTGTGGGGGTTGTAGATCAGCTCAGTGTCCCATTTAGCTCAGGCTATTTAAAACAATGCTTCCAAGTTGCGGCGGCAACAGCCTAAATATTGACATGCTCTACGGTGTGAGAAGTTCGATTTATCGCTCCTTGTTCTCGCGGTCAGCGTTTTGGAGTTGGTCACGAAGAAGTTTGTCAATTCCAATCCGACCCGCAACGCGCTTATCTACGGATTTGATTCACGAGAGGGCTTGAGCCGAATAAATCCCCCAGCTAATTTGACTAGAGTGTCAACAGACTTGGATGACAATCCAATCTTGAGGTGTTGGGTGGGAGGGGGGAAGAGGATGGAAACGCACAGGAGCCAACGCCTGTTTGAAATCCTCGATCCAAAGCGTTTTAAATAAACTTTGGTTTGGGCCGTTTAATGTATTTGGAGAAACCTACCAGTGTGGACTTGATCCCCACGCTCTCGGCTGCCTGGAAAGCCAAAGTAAAGTTCCTCTTCTGGAGGGGATGACAGACGAGGACGTTCCATGATTCAGCAGGGCCAACAACACAAGCAAAACCACAATCTGAGTGTGCTCCTCAACAACCAGCAGAACTACATCTTGCAAACGTTTGATGCAAATGAGATACACCCCAGAAAAAAAAATATTTGACTGAGTATAACTAGATGATTTAGGACTCCCAATTTTTGTGATATGACTGTGACAGATGTGTGTGTGTGTGTTTACATTTAGTCATTTAGCAGACACTGTTATCCAGAGCAACTTACAGCAAGTACAGGGACATTCCCTCCAGAGGCAAGTAGGAGGAAGTGCCTTTCCCAAGGACACAACGTCATGTTGACACAGTCAGAGTTTGAACCAAGTAAATTCTGATTACTAGCCCGACTACCTAACCGACTGCGCCACATGACTCCTAGGCTTCAAACAAAGGCGTTTGTTGAGTGACATGCATGTATCTCCTCTTCCTCACCTTGTCCTGGCTGGAGAGTTCCTGGTAGGGTATGTGGGCAGGGAGGTAGGTGTGGAGGACAGCACAGAAGGCTAGCCCATCGTTCCAGCTACTGCTGAAGTTGGTGATGTCAATGTTCTAGAAAGAAGGCCGAGAGACAAAGACAGAGAGGTGAATCGAAAAATAAGTTGCTGTCTTTTTGAGAAGGCAACTGACGTCTAAGGAGAGCCAAGTTTCAGTTAACAGGTAACCCAGTTTGTTCGACACTGAGGCGAGGCAGCCATTTTGGGTCAAGTGGTACACCTTTAGCCATGGTGGGGGGTGGGGAAATCAATCAAATGTGGTGTGAAATGTGAGAAGCTCCCCGTGGAGAAAGCGTAGGTCCGCTGAGTCCGATGCCAGCCCCCGCAGGGTGGCCCAATCAACAGTGTGAAATCAGAGTGGGATCCTGGGGTGGAAACCAAGCACGTGGCCCTGAAACAACGAGCAGTAGTTAACGCACAGCGGGCTACACCCAGAGGTGTGGGAGCTCTCTGTGGGACCTGAGAGAGAACTCTTGTCAGCGTGATGGCAGAGAAGCGACGGCCTGTACACAGGTTGGGTCTTCAGGTCTCCAGGGTCAGGACTAAACACGATGAAGAAGCCTTTAAGTCAGTGGTCTTCAACCCTGGTCCTCAGGACCCACTGTCCTGCATGTTTTGGATGTTTCCCCCTTCCCACACACCTGATTCTAATGCATGATCGTTTACCAGGATTCTTCAGAGCTAGATAACGACCCATGCATTAGAATCAGGTGTGTTGGAGCAGGGAAACATCTAAAACATGCAGGACAGTGGGTCCTGAGGACCAGGGTTGAAGACCACTGCTTTAAGTTGTATACAGTGAACCCTCGCTATATCACGGTTCACTTTTCACGGTTTCGCTACTTCACGGATTTGCATCGTGCATCGTGTTCTGCATTCTGATTGGCTAAACAGTCTCTCCAACACAAACCTGTGCATCAATCAAGTTGCGGTTTACAGGATACAGTACTTTTATTTGTTAAACAAATGCTTGGGCCTGTAAAAATAGTTTGTTCTTTGGTTTTAATTTATAATAGAGTATTTAATTGTATAATAATCCTAAAAAAATACAGGTTTCTACTTCACGGATTTCGCTTATCACAGGTTCTTTTTGGAACGTAACCCCGTGAAAAACGAGGGTTCACTGTACAGCTAAAATATGGAACAGTCTTCCAGAGGAGGTGAGATAGGCCTCTACTCTGACAATGTTGAAGTCCAGGCTAAACACAGTTCTGTTTGACTCTGCATATGACAAGTGAAAGTATTTTGTCCGCACTGTTCTAATTAATTAATTGATGACATTTTATGTTCATTTATTTCATTGCTTGTAAATGGTCTTTTATTTCTGCACTTTGGGTTAACCAGTGTATGAATTGTGCTATATAAATAAAATGGCTTTGCCTTACACTGTGCCTGGTGTGAAGAGGCCATGGATTCAGTGTTAGTGGAGCATGCGGGATGAACCTAACCAGGACCCAGATGCGGGCGCATCCTCGTACAGGCAGGGGTGTGTGTGTGCGTGTGTGTGTAAAAGTTGAGCATTTCACTCCACACACATACACACACATAACCATCATTAAGATAGTTCAACTTTCACGCTGATATGCCTGTCTTAACTTAAAACAAAAGGGGTGTTTTAAACGTGATGACTTCTCTAGAATAAGACTGCTGAGTTTGCATACATGTTAATGTGCGCTAACTTGCACCTACCCTCCCAGCAGAGGACAAGACTAAGTGACATTTGGCTCACGTCCTGCTATGGGCAGGATATAAACTGGCACCATAGTAACTACATGGCCTGGCCTGGTATGTAAACATCTTTAAAAGCCTCAAAAGGGAAGAAGAAAATTATGGCGGAAAGGTGGGATGTATGGAAGGGAGCAGGTCCATTCGGAAATGAACAAGACGGGAACAAAGACTGTTGCTTTTGCCCAGCAGGCTAGACAGAGCTTATCAAAACACTATTCGCAGGTAAGAATCACATTGTGTCCCATGAATACGCCATTGAACCCTGAGAAAGCAAACCTGATAAAACTGATTGGGGCAAACAGAGGATGCTGGTGTGTGTGTGTGTGTGCATGTGTGTGTGAGTACATGTGTGTGTGTGTGTTTGAGTACGTGTGTGTGTGTGTGTGTGCGCGCGCGAGTGCAGGAGTGTTCATCCCCATTCGTCGGGGAGTGTTCCATTGTAGAAAAGATCTCAGATGCGGTCGTCTGGACGCCGTTTTCAAAATCAAGACTTTTCGACTTCCGTTCTCTTCTTTGAGAATGACTTCCGGATGTACCTGGTACCCTTCGGTCTTCTTCTGGCACCACTTAAGCAGAGCGTTCCTCTTGGAACCCCCGTACTCCCTGGCCAGCGCTGAGAGGGGGTCCTTCCTCTCCTCCCTGAGAGGGGGAGGGATAGAGAGACAGAAAGACACAGGAAAAAAAAAAGTTATGTTTTTACATGGCTTTTCACTTTTTTTTACAGTTTGGGTGATCTTCAGAAACACGAAAACAAAATGTCCTGTTGGGGTCCCTCTTAGGAACGGTACCATGACTCTCCAACAACAACCCTCCTACCCCTGCTAATTGTCAGCCTCCGCTGAATGACTAGCTTGACGAGCTAAAGGACAAAGGAGTCCCTTCGACCAGATTAAATCATTCAGAAGCACCGTGACAGAGAGCAAAGCGAAGGGGACAAAAAAAGCCAGGACGTTCAAGCTAATCGAGCGTTGGTGGATTGTTTATCAGGTTTCAGCTGATGGGCTTCCAGCCAGGCCTCTCTGGGATGGCCAGCGGTTCCCGTCACCCCCCTCTTCCTGCTGGCAGAGCTGCCCATTAACCTGTCAGCAAGGCTCATCTGCTTCCATGTTTATCTATGAGGCTGGGAGGGGGGCTTTCTATACACACACACACACACACAACCCCACCCCCAACCAACACGCAGACAAACACACTGTACACAGGGTGGGAGCCCTACCGCAAGCGGCCCCTGGCCGACGGGGTGACAGAGGCTGTCGGAGAGGAGGCGGCCACGGATAGGGTGATAAGGGACACGGAGGGCGGAGCAGGTTCCGGTGCGGACAGGTCCCTCTTAAGCTCCTCACTGCTCCTGCGGGAGACTGGGGGGGGAGGGGGGGGGGGGGGGAGAGGAGGAAAGCACACAGGAGTTTTCAGAATGGAGGATTACATCCTGATGTACATCCTGATATAATACTGTATACTCTACAAGACCATTACTTGTATAATTGTAATCGTATAGCCTGTACGTAATCATTTATCCAAGCCTCTGCCCCCCCTCCTACCTGTGAGGATTCACCTCTTTTTTTTTACTTATTGTTATTGCCCCCACCCCCCTATCCCTGTGTACACTTTCTAATCTTTGACCTCACACCCTTACCCTTGTGTGCTTTGCGAGACTGTGTGCCGTTGATACAAAGGAGTTTCCCTCGGGATCAAGAAAGTAATCTGAATCTGAATCACATATCTGACTTGAAAGAATTTTCTAAACTGGACTTTCAATCGAAGCAGGAGATAATTATTAAAGGAAGACCAACACCGGAGCTTAAAGGTTTGCTTCAGACAACGGGACAGAAGACCCGCTCTTTTCAGACGGACTGGTACACACGAAAAGACTGGCTGTGTGGATGTCCAGCAAGAAACCGCCTTTTCTGCATTCCCTGCCTTCTTTTCTCAATTTGTGACAATGTCTGGACTTGGACGGGATATTGCGACCTGAAGAATTTACAACGAAGCCTCATCAAACATGAGCGGTCGATCGCGCACATTCAAAGTCAAATCGCGCTAAAACGTTTGGGGTGTCCACGATCGAATTGGCTTTGGATGAACAGCGAACACTCAATATCAGCATCCACAAGGCTAAGGTAAAGGAGAACCAAGACATTTTAAAATATCTCATCAATGCCACCTGCTTCCTTGCCAAACAACAGCCGGCATTTCGTGGAAATTATGAAAGTACAGGCTCTGCTAATCGTGGCAACTATGTTGAACTATAAGGTTTTTTTAATTCTTTTTATTTTTCTATGCTACAGTTTGTATATGTAAAGAATGCTGAAATGACATTTTAAACAAAACACGTTAAACTGTTGCCAATCAAATGGTGAATAAGCTACTCTGTAAATTGAATACGTTTGTAAATCTGACTGATGACATCAGTGCCTCACCAGCCATAAACCTCACCGCACGTCACTGGTGTAGGCCTTATGCAGACAGCACACAAAAACAGGCAGGTATGTAAACACACACGCAAACCTGAGAGGGACTTGGAGGAGTCCATGTTGGGCGGCACCCGCTGGAGAGCGGAGGGTGTGTGAGACCCGGGTGAGGCCCGAAGCAGGTGATCTGCTGTGGAGACACACACACACACACACACACCACACCACACCACACACACACACACACACACACACACACACACACACACACACACACACACACACACACACACACACACACACACACACACACACACACACACACACACACACACACACACACACACACACACACACACACACACACACACACACACACACACACACACACACACACACACACACACACACACACACACACACACACACACACACACACACACACACTAGTTTTTAGGGAACTCATGTTTCTCACAGTAAATCCTACACACGGACACTGCAAGAGACTGTATGTTAATAACAAACTCAATAATGCATTCAAATACCAGCTAATACCAACAGTGGTTCTCAGTGGTGGCAAATCCAAGGTATTTGTAGGCACCAGCTCACAGTATGGGGCTTTTGTGCTTAGCAGAGTGGAAAAAATGTGTGTGGAACCTGGGTGAAGCTGTATACGGTTATATGAACCCAGGGATAAACAAACAAAAACAGTCTCAACTCGAAGTTAATACGGTAGCATGGCTCCCTCTCTGAGAGAGGAGAATGGTATATTACTGTGAGACTGGCATGTTACTGTGGGACTGGCATGCTACTGTGGGACTGGGATATTGCTATGGGACTGGGATGTTAAGTTCTTAAATATGGAACATGTTGTCCTAATCTGCAGCGATGTGTGAGAGGATGTGTGTGTGTGTGTTTTTACCCACCTGCCATACTGAGATCTGTATAGCTGGACCTCTTGTCCACCATGGATGAAAGGGGCTTTGCGGTCGACACGATGTGCCTCTGGAACACAACCACAACCACAAGACTCAGAAACATGGGGACAGTCGGAAACATTTTCATTTGTCTGTCCCCGAAAGGATGTGACCCAGTCACAAAAAGAATACATACACAGGCTATGGGGAATTGGGGAGAGTGACAATGACTCAATATGACAATATTTTGTTTTATGTATACGTAAAACAATTTAAAAATGCCTTTTTCGACACACGCTCCGTAGTTGAAAACAATCATTCATCCTGCCACGGGAAATGGGAGTCGTTAAATGCATACAAGATTCTCTATATAAGCAGAAGACAAGAAAATATACAGGCTTTCAAGGGACATTTCTTGGTAAACGGGTTCAACTCGTCTCAAAGGACCGGATGGATGGAATCATCTAAAGGCAAAGATGTGAATTCAAACATTCAGATGGGACCAAGTGAAGCCTTCTCTTGAAACTTCTGGATTTACAACGCATCTCCAGCCTTCCATTAGTCAGACAGCGAGAGGGCGGGACGGCAGGACGGAACGAGGGAACGACAAAAAGGAGAGACTTTGCGGAGAAAATCCTCGTGATTTTTGTTTTTCTTTATGAATAAATATTCAAACATTTCAAAATGGGTTTTTTTTCTGTCAAGATGGGGTCCCTGATAGTACATTAATGAGATATAAAATGAACTTTTTCCGATGTTAGCAAATAGTTGCAGTGAAACGAAGAGTGAAAAATGTAAAGCGGTCCGAATACTTTCTGTACCCACTGTACATAGGGACTTCAATACGTAATGCAAGCACGGTATGCTTTGGACTGAGAAATTATAAAGACATCACCTTCGCTAGAAAACATTTTCTAAAAATATTGAGTAAACATGAATTGCATCTATATTCATTTGACATGAAGCTATATTCATTTGACATAAGAATAAGCCCTCCACTTAAGGTCGATATATAAAAACTTGTAATGAATTTTTTTTTTCCGCGAAGGCCACAAATTGTCAATTCCCTTGACAAAAGAGCACTTTGTGATCATATGGGGCAAAATTGGAATATTGGAAGCACACATATAAAGTTTCTATTCTATTCAAGTGGACCGCACGCTCTCGCCCCTGACAGGGTAAACAGGGTAAACCACCCTGTCAGGCCTGACAGGGTAAACCACCGGGAAGTATAAACTGGTACTGATCTGTTTAACTCATTGCTTGGAGACGTGAATCATTTTGCTCCCTTCCTGAGTTTGTATACACGCATGAGTGCATGTCTCGGTGTGTGCTGATGTGTGACACGTGAAAGCGTCCACCTTTAGCATGTGTGTTTAAGTGTGTGTGTGCGTGTGGCCTTCTGCTCCAACCTGGATGGGGGTCACCGCTGCAGCAGGCGGGGTCTTCAAGGGACTGGGGCTGAGGGGGGTCCGCGTCATTGGCGCGGCAACGGCTGGCGCGGTAGGGGTAGTGGGCACAGGACCTGCAGATGAAGAGGGAAGAAAGAAGTGGGTCTTATTTGGGGGAGCTGTTCTGCTGACACTGGCCTCTGAATTGTAGTCAGAACTGGCTAATTTGAGGTCAAGTTTGTTTAACTTTCTCTCCGATACGCTGGTTTTGCAACACTTCTAAACCCTGAACCTGAACTGATGGTCACACCTTCCCAGGGAACACGGACAGGACTTTCTTCCACAACTACAGGCAGAGATTCAAAATTGAATGAGTCCATCGTAAGGTGTGGTCTACAGTACTAAGCTATCAAGAACAACGTGTGTCACTGCCACCTACAGGCCTATCTACCACCTCTGGTCCTCTGGTGCCTTTGAGTACTTCTATCAGAGTGCGCACCCTGGAAATCAGGGCTGGAGACCCGAGGGCTGGAGACCCCAGGGCTGAGGGGTGTACCTGTGGTGGAGGCGTTGTCGAAGCTCTTGATGAGGGTCTTGACGGTGGGTGATGGCTCGGAGGTGGTGGAAGAGCGTCGGCTCAGCCCCATGCCCTGCCTGAGGACAGCCAGGTCTCTCTCTACGGCGTTCATGTAGTTATACACCCTGCCCCTCTCCTCATCCTGCCTGGGGAGGATAACACATTGGTCGATATGCATTCATTCACTCACTTCCCACACACTCACTTATCCACAAGCTCACGCCACCTACGTTACATTTTTACATTTATTCATTTAGCAGACGCTTTTATCCAAAGCGACTTACAAGAGAGAGCTTTTACAAAGAGCATCAGTCGTTGAGCATAGCAACGTGATAGACCCCGAACACAGTGGGTTTTTTAGATCGTGAATCATACATCATGAGAACCAATAAGTGCCAAGGGGAGAACTATAAATGCATAACACAACGATTGTGAACATAAAGCAAGATAAAGCACTTGAATCACTCACTCACTCATCAACACAGTCACTCGTCCACAGGCTTACGCATCTACTTAACTTTCTCTCTCTCTCTTTCTCTCTCTCACTTCCACAGGCTCACTTAGTTACTCGCTGGTTCGCTCAAGCACTTATCCACTCACTCATCCACAGGCTGCCTTGCTCCCTCCCTCCCAGTCAGATGCTGACATGGCCATACTTGCGGTTCTTGAGGTCCTCCAGCTCCTTGCTCATCTTCTCGTTCTTGTCCTGCGTGTCTAGCAGGCGGCGGCGCAGGTCTCCCATTTCCTCCTGGGCTTCCGACTTGATGTCGTTGGCAATGACCACGGCGGTCTGCAGGTCGGCCTGGAACTGGCGCCACTCGATAGACTCCTCCTGCACGGACGAACATGATTACGCTACGGTCCACAGACCAAAACAGTTGGGGCCATATTACAGGTGGCCATATTACAGAATAGTCTGTCGGGATTTAGATAGATTAGATTCAATTTTATTGTCATTACACAGGTACAAGTCCAGGGCAACGAAAACATTTTTAATGTGTTTAAAAAGGTTTCCAGAAGTAGTCATCCGGACACTAATTTCAAAATTCATATTTTTGGAACTCATCCAGGCGTCATTCGAATTTTCACATTTGAAAACAGTGTCCAGGTGACTATGTCTGAAACCCTTTCCACTATGGAACCCTCCTGGACGAATAACGGTCTACACAGACTGTGTTTAAAAAGGACAAACGCACGAAGAACATCCATGTTTACTTGGAGTTCGGCTAGAACTCACTCGGAGCTTGCGGTGAAGAATCTTGATCTCCCGCTCCATGTCGTGTTTTTGATCCTGAAGCTTCTTCACAGAGTCTGGAGAGGAAGACACACGGCAGGGGGTAAGGAGGAGGGGGAGAAACAGCAGCCCTTCGCTCAGTGTTTCCCACTGTCACTTGGCTCCCCCTAGTGTTGGAAACATCAGCTGCAAGCGGCCAAGCCTGAATCCTACCCTGCTGGGCGCAAATTTGCCTTATGATAACAATACAGATATCGACAGGGTTTACAGTGATGCAGTGGGACTTGGGAACTATCATACCATAGATAAGTATATATCAGTCGGTGTAGACCCTCATTAAGTGTTCCTTTGTATAAAAGGTTTCAGATATAGTCAAGATGTTTCGATTTCCATCCCGAAGTTATTCTCAATCAGAGAAAATGTTCTGGGAACTGAGAAATGTATGCTACTCAGTACTGTGCAAGCCCTGCCCTCTGGGAGAAGTCGACCTTTGTTTCTTAAATAAATCAGTGGTACCAAGCCAAGTTTAACCTGAAACTAACCTTCTCTGTTTACTAGTCCACCCTGTAATGGGCCAATCAGTCCTATTGTTAGTTGGTACTAGCTCCCTCGTCGCTGTTAAAAACGATATTTACATTTAGTCATCTAGCAGACGCTCTTGTAGCAAGTACAGGGACTTCCCCTTAGGCAAATAGGGTGAAGTGCCTTGCCCAAGGATACAACGTCATGTTGGCATGGCCGGGATTCAAACCGGGAACCTTCTGATTGAGAGCCTGACTACCTTATTATCGAGCCACCTGACTACTAATAGAATGTATGTTATAAACATAAGGATATATCGTGTATATAGTGGTATGCACCATTATTCCAGGATTTGTCATCTCGTTGGCCGCAAAGCGGTGCCGTTTATCAGTGAGCTTAACATCCCGAGTGCTACGGCGAGCTCTCGGACCGGAGCGCGGTCGCACTCACTCTCCAGGTCGGTGATGATGAGGTTGTCGTGGAGCTTGACGGCTCGATGCTGCTCCACCTCGTCCTCCAGCTCGAACACGGTCTCCTTCATGTCCGCGATCTGGGCGTTTCTCTCCTCCAGCTGGGACCGCTGCTGGGCCAGGCCGCGCTTCTGCTCGGCCAGCTGCTGCTGCACACCGTCGCGGAAGGCGCGGAAGTCCTCCTCCAGCTGCGTGGGGAACCCCCCACGCGCACGCAAATGTTTAGACTCGTTAAGGCCCAATTAAGACACGGGTGAATGTGGAAACAGTCGTATCGCGAAAACCACAAAGCAACACAAAGAGCATTTCATTGACGTTCACGTTCATCTGCTTGCGTTGAGGGAAACGCTCAAATGTTATTCAAAGGTTTATATTACGCGTGTCTGCTGCAGGCAACGTGTTTAGAGAGGTTACAATGTTTCCAGATGTTACTATCACATTTAGTCATTTAGCAGATGCTCTTATCCACAGCGACATACAGCAAGTATAGGGACATTCCTCCTAAGGCAAGTAAGGTGAAGTGCCTTGCCCAAGGACACAATGTCATGTTTCCTTAGCCGGGAATCAAACTGATGACCTTCTGATCAGTAGTCTGACGCCCTAACCACTCAGCCACCTGACTCTCCTTTCCCTCCGCCCCACCTTGCTGATGTCATCCTGCAGCCTGGCAGCCTCGTTTCTGGTGTGACTCAGCTCCTCCTGGAGACGCGCCGCCTCCGCCTCGGCCCGCTCTTTGTCCCGCCTCTCGCTCTCCAGCAGGTGGCGCACGTCCGTGGTCTCCCCGGCGTCGTGGCGGGCGTACAGCTCGGCCACCCTCTGCCTCTCCTGCTCCAGCTGGAGGCGGCAGCGGGCCAGCTCCGCCTGATCGCCGCCGGCCGCTTCCCTCAGGGCATCCAGCTCGGCGGCTGCCACCCCGCGCTCCCACCGCTCAGCGTCTGTCGCCCGCTCGGCCGCGTGGACGCGCTCCTTCAGCGCCGCGATGAGCCCCTGGGCGTCGGCATTGTCCTGCTCTGCCATCTTGAGAGCCCCGCTCAGGTGCTGCTGCACCCCCAGCAGCTGCTCTCGCTCGAAACGAGTGCCCTCATTCAGCTCGGCGTAGCGGCGTTCCAGCTCCAGGTAGCGGCCGCTTTTCGCCTCCTCCGCGTCGGCGGCCGTGGCATAGGGGACCCGGTGCTCGTCCAGCAGGCCCCGGAAGTAGTCCATGTGCCTGCTGTAGAGCTCCAAGCGGTCTCCCTGCTGGCAGAGCGAGTCCACCAGGATGGCCTTCTCCTCCCCCAGGCGCTCGTTTTCAGCGCTCAGCTCCTGGGTGATCTGCTGGAGGTCGGCCAGCTCCTGCAGCGTGGCCTGGAGCTCCTCGGACGTGCTGTGCTGGTTCTCCTCCATCTGGTGGATGCGTTCTGTCAGACAGGCCACCGACACCTCGCTGGTGTTGCCGCTGCTGCCCCGCCGCGAGCACTCCTCGCCAAGGCCTGGCGGACCGCAGCCCTCCGACTCGGAAGAGGAGCCGCAGGCCGAGGCGGAGCCCGACGGGGCATCCAGGGCGTCGTCGCTAGACGTGACCGGCTGGTAGGCCTCGCTGCACTCGCTGTCGGCTGCCTCCGGGGAGATGGCGCGGCCAGGGGCATCGTTCAGGAGGTCCTCCATGGAGCCGCGGGCGGAGTTGTAAGGGGACGTCCCTTCCCGAACGGAGGTGGCGTGGTGGGGTGCCCCTGCGCTGCAGTCTCCCTCGCCCCCCCTGCTGAAGGAGATGGGTTCGGGGCTGAAGGAGGGCAGCCGCAAGGCCTTGTGAGGGCTCTCCAGCCTTTGCTCCAGGGAGAAGCCCAGGGCGTTGAGCCTGTCCTTCAGCATGCGGTTCTCGTTCTTCAGCAGGTTCAGCTCCCCCCGGATCCCGGCGTTCTGCTCCTGCAGGAGAAGCAGTGTGGACTCCACGCCAGCCGACATCAAAAGAGGTGCGTCCCGCTCGTCCTTCGGTCGTGGGGGGGCGGCGCACACCTCCGTCTCCTCACCTTCGCCCTCCTCCCTGGCTCGGCTTCCCCTGTCACTCTCCTCCTCCTCCTCCTCTCCGTCCTCCTCCTCTTCCTCTGGGAGTCCTAGTCGAACCCGGATCCCCCGCAATTCACTGCGCAGATGAAGGATCTCTACATCCTTACTCTTGGCCAGACCCATTAGGTCCTTGACCCGGGTTTCCAGGACCGCCTTGTTGCTGATCTGCCCGTCCGATCTGGACTTGCTCATCCGGGACTCGGATTCGGCCAGGGTCCTGGAGCGGGTCCTCCTGGGTGGGCCGGCAGTGTCGGAGGAGCTGGAGGGTTTCCTGCCCGTGCCACCGGTTCTGGAACGTTCCCTGGCGCTCTCCCGAGTTGAACCGGGCTCTTTTGGCATGGAGGACGTCCCACGCTTGGCTGAAGAACAGGCAGGAGAAGCTTAGGAACCAGCACAAACTCAGGCCTCATAAAAAAGGGTACAGTGTATTAGTAGATTTCTGTAGATGTATTATGCTTAGTATTAGATTTGGTATGCATGTTAATTAAATTGGTTCATAAAAATTGATTTTCTCCCATGACATAATGATTTGAGGGGCATACCTGAGCTGGTCTTGATTTTGGTTTCTGAGTTGCTGATCCCAGGGTGGGTGGAGCTTGTCTTCTTTGATTTGGCAACAGCTCCACTTCCTGACGCGGTGGCTGATGGGAGATCATCACTGCTCTTTGCCTTTGGATGGGGGCAGGAAAAATAGCAGCCTTTAACTATAACCTAGGCCTTTGTTTTTACTTTTTGGTTCTCATGATGTATGATGTATTGGTTCTCATGATGTATGATTCACGATCTAAAAAACCCACTGTGTTCGGGGTCTATCACGTTGCTATGCTCAATGACTGATGCTCTTTGTAAAAGCTCTCTCTCGTAAGTCGCTTTGGATAAAAGCGTCTGCTAAATGAATAAATGTAAATGTACTTTTCTCTTTTTCATTTACAGTATGTATGCATTCATTTGTTTATTTACCTTCGAGAGAGGGGCAGAGGTGGAGGTCTTGGTGGTGGTCTTGCCAGCTGTGCCCATGGTAGTGTTGGCGGAGGCTCCTTCAGGCTTCGCTCTCTCTGTCTGGGTCTTTGTGGTGACCTTTGACACACCAGGCACTGGCCTGCTCGCCTTCCTCATATTGGGCTCCAGCTCTCTGCAAAATTTACTAAGCAACCTGCAAGTCGGAGAAGAGTCACAGAGTGAGAAGCGTCAAAACCAAGTTGAGGACAGTGAAAATAAAGAGAGAGATCAGTGGTAATGAGTCTTTAACCAAGTCAGAGTCCAAATGAAGCGGAATGCCAAATTGCCAATTAAAGTAAAAACTATTTAGCGAGTCCACATACACTATAGACCAACATCAGTGTGGGACCTCACCAATGCACTTTTGGAAGAAGGGTCGAAAATTCCTTTAAACACACTCCTGAACCTCGCGGACAGCCTTCCCAGGAGAGTTGAAGCTGTAATAGCTGCAAAAGGTGGACCAACATCATATGGACGCCTATGGGTTAGGAATGTGATGGCACTGAAGTTCATATGTGAGTCAAGACAGGTGGGAAAATACTTTAGGTAATATAGCGTATGAATGATAAATCGTTCAGATAAAGTCTAAAGTGTAAAGAGAAAGACAGAGAAGGGTGGGTGTTAGGGTGTTGGGCTAGTAATCAAAGATGTCCGTTTCAAACCCTGGCTGTGTCAACACGATGTGTACAAGGCACTTCACCCTACTTGCCTCAGGGGGAATGTCCCTGTACTTGCTGTAAGTTGCTCTGGATAAGAACGTTTGCTAAATAACTAAATGTAGGACATTTGGAAGGAGTCAAACTCAAGAGTTAGAGGCTAGTCAAAAGAAATAGAACAGGACACAAAAAAACACACCACTGCTAACGATCGAACCACTACAATCAGCCTACATGACGCTTACAAAAAGAAGAGACTTTTTGTCATTAAAATACCAAATTATATTACGTTCTTGCACGGTAATAAGGAACTTTTTCTTTAAGATCTCAACCAACTGTCAGCACTGAAGGGAACAATCTTAAACGTTTGAAGAATGTATTCACGCATCTTCGGTATGTTTTGGATAAGCACGCAACAAAGCTTTAAAGAGCCCAGGGGTCTCATTTATAAAGGAGTGCGTAGAATTCTTACTAAAAGTGTGCGTATGCCCAAAAGCGTAAATTGGCGTACGCACACAAAAATTCAGATTTATAAAACCGTGCGTACGCACACCTGTAGGCAATGTTCGCTTTATAAATCACAGCTTAACCACAAGTGTGCGTACGTAAAGTATCATTGCACCCCGCCCTGAACGCGCCCATTTTTAACCATAAATGGTCAATGCAAAGGACCTCATGAATGCTAATCTAGTATCATTATCATGCATGAACCTGGCAGGTGATTCTTTTTCACGGTGAATCAAGGCAAACAAAAAACAACACTAGTGCGACAGCGCCAAGTGGCAGAACCGGAGAAAAAGCGGTAACAACTGCAGAAGTAAATTCCATGTTTAAGTATCTTGCATGGCGATTAAACGAATTCTGATTCTGAAGTGTAATGAGTGTAGTGATTGCGCGAGAGCTTAACAACTGTATTTCCAGTTTTTGACATATGATGATATATGCACAGTATTAAAGAAATATATTTAGTTATACTTTGTGTTCTGTAGTTACATGCATTTCAGCCTCCTACACTGCGGTAAAAGGACAATCTGATTGTGAGAAAGACAGCGCTGAATATTGATTACAAATTTGAGTTGCATTGTACAAGATGTGTATGGAACAATTGTCACGCAGTTCAAGCTCAAATAACACTGATGTATTTAATCTTCATTATAATCATAAATTGAGTCAATGTGTGTGAGAACAACAAAATGCATAAATATTACGAGTTATAGCTTCTCCGACTTTTACTTTTTGCAGTATGTGTCTCCAATTCCCACTGTCTCCAAAAAGTGCGTAGGTTTACGGGAGGGTCATAGTTTGCGTGGAGGACCGCACATTCTACCGCCAAGTTTGTTTTTTATAAATCACTGACTTTGCGTGAAATCTGGCGTACGCACATTTTCAGCCCCGTTTTGTGCGTACGCAAGCTTTATAAATGAGACCCCAGGCCGGAGTTAACAGAAGAGAAGCAAACTACCTGTTGCATGAGGCAGTTTTTTTATTGGAGGAACAGGAGGGACGTGGGGGGGGGGGGGGTGCGAGCGAGCTAGCCAGCGATTCCCAAAGACGTCCGTTTTTTACTCGTTTTTCGAACTTGTGGGTTACAAGTTAAAACAGGGCTAACGACGCCCCTGCCTGCTGGTTCAGTTGATGAC
This sequence comes from Neosalanx taihuensis, assembly GCA_030340665.1. NCBI lineage: Eukaryota > Metazoa > Chordata > Actinopteri > Osmeriformes > Salangidae > Neosalanx > Neosalanx taihuensis. The sequence goes on along the minus strand of CM059301.1, from coordinate 5,206,030 downwards.
CTGGTTGTTAAGCTAAGTTGAGCTGTGAGCTATTCATGTAGAAATGCATGCCCTTGTTATCTCGGAAAGAGTAGACAAGTAGGTCTTAAACCGTCCGCAATGGTGCTCTGGGATGCTCTGTGTATGTGTGTGGTTTAGAGCAGGGGTGGGCAAACTTTTGGATTCGTGGTGCCACATTGAGTTCTAACATTTGACAAAGGGGCTGGAAGAGGAGCAGGTAGATGGCATGCTTTGGTAACATCACCTCATTGGGGGAAAAAATACACATCTTGGGATATGGAGAAAACATGTGCTTTAATTTCTAATGACAATGAAGAAAAGCATTACAACAAAATCTCTGACTTCGAAACACTGAAAATCAAATAAATGACCCTTTTATTTTAAAGCACTGAAAGTTCTGTTATCCTTCAGGATATCACCATCGCTCTCCTCCTGACTGTCTTTTTTTCTTTCAAAAACGGTAGATGCAGATGTACTTGTCCTGCTCCTTCTATTCAATTTGTTTCCCCGGTGCCAAAAGTCAAGTCATGATTACAGGCTTTCTGCTGATTGGATTGGTCACTGCCCTGGTATATAGAACCTGACTGATTGTGCCTGGGCGAAGGCGCCAACCCAGACCTACACACACAATCTTTTCACCTTCTACTGATATGCATCACCCACCCACCCCCATCCAAAGCCTCCGCATGCTTTGTTCCCAGCTGATGGGTCTGTGACCAGCACCTACCACGGCTGCAGGCTCAGATGCTGCTTGTCTACCACACCCCACTCCCTGTTGCATTTATGTTTTTTTTTGCAGGTTCCCAAACCGTTGTCTGGGGGTTGCTTTTTTTCTCTCCTCCCCTCATGTTATGCTGAAACTTTCTAGTTCTCTCCGAAAATGGCTGCCTCGGCAGGCTCCTGTAAAAGTAAATTCCTTGTCTATGCAAACATTCATGGTAAATAAAAACCCATTCTGATTTTGATACAGTTAGGGAATCGGGCTGGTAATCAGAAGGTAACCGGTTCAAACCCCGGCTGTGCCAACATGATGTCGTGTCCTTGGGCACGGCACTTCGCCCTACTTGCTTCAGGGGGAATGTCCCTGTACTTGCTGTGAGTCGCTCTGGATAAGAGCATCTATTAAATGACTAAATGTCTAATTATTATTTCTAACAACAATTCTAACAATTATTTCAGCCCCTGCAAATAGAGAAACCTGCCCTGGGTCCTCACTGAAATGAACACACGATTACCTTAAAACAACTGGCTTTACCAATAGACCATCTACTCAATTCTTTTTAACCTGTTTAAAATGCACAAAAACAGCTCTGCCACCCAGGATATACGACGTCCGTGGGCACAGTACCAGCCCAGAGGGAGGGGGAAGAGGGGTTGTATCTATATGCTATAGGGAGCAGACCTTTTCAGTGGCTTGCACATAAAACCTGGCCGCTTATGGAGCCTAGCATCTTTGCAGGCCTTCCTGACAAAAAGACATCCATCCTCCACCCGACTGTGTCTTTCTGACTACCATTTAAGGCTGTGGATGAGAACCAGACACCCTTGAATACTTTCAAAGTGTATTTGATGGAAAAGCGAGCAGCAAGGCTTTTTGCAATCTTGTCAAGTAGTAAACAAAACTAAAGAGCGTTCACATCATATGCTACAAAACCTGTGTGAAGTTGGCCCCCCGTCTTGTTCAAAATATAACAATATAACTTAAAAACTATAGTAGCAGAAATGTTTATTTTAACAGCACAAACCAGCACAAACGTAGCACAAACGATAGAGACCAGTTTGACTCGATTTGAAGGTTGACGGGGGGCTGAGTGACGTCACGTGTGAAAAATAAAATGGGAATATCTTTAAAACCATCATTGCAAAACAATTTATTTTAACAGCACAAACGATATAGACCAGTTTGACTCGATTTGGACGTTGACGGGGGGCTGAGTGACGTCACAGGCCAGAAAATGTAATTACTCAAAACCCTTAACAACACAAACTATAATTTTTCCGGCACAAACCAGCACAAACCTAGGACAAACGAACAGCAGTGCTATTTTAATATTTTGAACAAGACGGGGGGCCAACTTCACACAAGTGACTACGAATTATACCTTAATCATCACTGGAACTTCAGGTTATGAGGTACAAGGGGGATATCACCAGCTTCAGTATTGGCTTGTAAATAAATACAATATTAATCCAGAAAGGAAATCACACACTCCAACACCACCCACCTCACACAAGCAAGCTAGACACTTGGCACTAAGCCCCTCTCACACACTCATAACATTTGTTTTCCAGATGACTTTTAGTTTTACTTCGAACCGATGAACGCAGCGCATTTTCAGAAGAAAAGAAAGTGAAAAAAAAAACGAGCAACTGTGTTGTTTTGTGTCATTTCACTTCTATGTGAACAGCAAAAGCCCTTGAAGAAACAGACTTTGGTAAACACTGCAACAGAAACGGACTCAACTCTTTTGAGTTGAAAGAAGGAAAGTCAAGACATGATACTCAAACCTAATTCCCTAATTCCGCATATGGACATTAAGAGAAACACTTCCACAAACCCCGTCCAAAAAAATCTGTCTCTGACGTCAAGTTTAATGCAAGACAGCCACATGTTCAGCATTTAGCCAATGCAATGGGAAAACAAACATGAGTTAAGATAGGCCTATTGTATTTCTTAACACATTGGCTTTCTGACCACTATTACATTTGTTTAATTCTCTAACGTCACTTGGGATGGACTACTGGTAGCTCTGATTGGTCTAATAACAGGTCCAATAAATTGGTCCAGTAATTCAGAACATCTTTTTTTCTATAACAAACAGGTGGAGTTAGATTTATGAGTGAAATGTTGACGGCAGAGACAAGAAATGTGATAACTACGAAAACAATTTTACAGTGGACAAATGATGACAGAGTGAATGTTGCTTTGGTCTTTTGGTAAAGTCCAGCTTTTTGGAGGTAACAGTCTCTCTGGCTCTCTCTCTGTCTTCGGGAGTTCCCCTCCCCCATACACAGGGACAGGGATAAATGTTTTTCAATATTTACAGAGGTCAGGCACATGAGATCCAGGAAGGGCTTTGGCCAGCAAAAAAAGATCTATCACGATAACAACAATTGTTTGTTTAGTTAAAGGGGAAAAGCTGTTTTGAGATGCTTTCTGTAAGGGGTTTAAACTGCATAATTGCAATGGTGCAATTACCCTGAAGCTGAATATTACTAGACAAATGATTTAAGATTTGACTGCTTGGTTTCAACCTTCGTCACTGTCGTCATGATTAATAGTTTCACACCCTAGGGTCGATGACACTGTGGTATCTAGCTAATATACACCCCACCCGCATAATTACTTCCCAGGGTGGATAGTTGGCTAGGAACATAGGCGATAAAGCCATTTTGCTAAGCGTCACTGATACAATCCTATGTGCTATGTAGCATTACGAGCAGAGCCGACGCCAAAATAGAATCTATATTTTATTAGCGGAATGTATATTCATTTATCATTCTACCGATTAAGTCAGACAAGCTTTCCAGCCCTATCTATCTGATGCTTGTAGCTACTACCAAAGCTCGTCTCTATTTCGATTAACGTTTGCTAGCTAAATGTTGGCTAGCCTATAAACTAGTTAATATAATTCCCTAACTTTGTGCACTTTGAACATCTAGCCTGTAAACTAGGTGTATTCGACTATTTGCTGGTGAATTTAGCGCTAGTTTCAAGGCTTGCCCATAATTGTATTCCTAGATAAATACGGTGTCATTCTGAGAAAGTGGCCAGCTAGCTGGGGTAGCTAGTAAAATGAGCTGACTGATGTCTAGCTCACTCTTTGAACAGTGCACTCAACAACGAAAAAAGCCGTTTTTTTACCTGGGATGGATTCGTTCAAGGAAGCTACATAGATGCTGAGACTGTTTTCAAGTTCGTCAACTTTGAAAAAGAAAAATGTCGCTTCCCAGCATCCCGTCCTCCGTGTTCCGTCCTCTTCCTTCTCTCCGACAGAAGAGACCGGAGACAAATGACTTGGCTTGGGATTGCATGGCCCCGTCTCAATACCCGCACTTCCACCCCTGCGCCCCTCAATTGCGCGTTCTCGCTGTGCAAGTGTGCAGAGTGTCCCAATTCTCCAGTAAGGTCTTAGGCCCCGCCCTCTCTGCGCCCTTGATCCGCACTTCCACGAAGCCTGCATCGAAGCAGACTTCAAGAGTGCAAAGGCTTGAAGAGCCCCCCCTGCCAAACCCATCCAGACTTCCATGACTTCATACAGTATTTCTCCATGAATCCATATATTGCGGAATAGAATGATACATGTGTATAGAGACCATTCATTTCCATGTAATATTGATATTAAATGTTAAAATTATGTCATTGTTATTTATATAAATCTGTCTAAATACTGACTTCCTACAGCAGGCCATCGTAAATCCATTTCAGACGCATGAAACCACTATTGAAAGTACAGAGACATTTACACATAGATACAGGAGATTTTATTTAACTTTTGTGTACAAACAGAGGCTGCAAATGCCTTCCAAACATGTAGTTGTCCTCCGAGTACAGTTTCCCTTTACAGCTCTAGCAGAACACGCAGATGATCAGAAAAATCATTTTTTAAACGAGACAGAAACATTTACAATAACTGTGTCTGTGGTTGGTCAGCAAGTCCCATCATTTAAGCTTCATAACTGGAAAAAGATTTCCCAACAGGAAAGAGTAATACATGTCATGTGATTTCAAATATACAGTAGTAGATGATTCCAATATACTACATATAATATGGGAATGTATAATTATGACAAACTATTGCCAGGCTCAAGTCGTTTAACAATAATTAAAGTGAATACTTGTTCCACACTATGCATAGGCTATACTGAAATGCTAATATATTCTATATCTTTAGTCTTTAACCTATTCCACATATTTGTCCTATGTTGACATATATTACTTTTTCATGAACAAAAAGGCTAAAATGCATAAACAGGAACCATATCTCAACTCTGAAACAGTTTTTGTACAGATTTTACAGGAATAATAAGTCTAATTCAGATGCATGGATTGACAAAACTCAGATGTACAGCACAATAAATAAACTTCAAGAACCAGACATCTTTGATTTCTCTGGTATAATACATATCGTACAACCATGAGAAAAAGTTCTGCCGTTTAAAACAATAACAGATTGGTATGCTGCATGGTTGGCATGTTGACTTGACAGACAGGACAAAATGGTTACAGACCGATGACACTGAAACTAAAGTAGCGTAGGTGACCAAACTTAAAGAAGCAAACTGCTGAGTCAGGTATGACAAAACATGACAGACACACACACACACACACACTGTTCTCCTACTACTGTACATAGTGAGTACTTGGCTATTGCTAATTAAATTCTCCTCAGATTAGTTTTTGCAGCTTTATTGATACAGTAGTCAACTTTCTTTGTACACACATGAAACCACAAGAAAAGAACGGATTGCGGCGTGGATATGTTGTTTATTTCAAATGGTCATTGAAGCCTAAGGCAGGGTGAGGGGCATCGACTTGGTGACAGCTGTCTTTTTTCGCCCCAAAAACTCTGAATAAACTTTCTCTCCCCAAGACGATTTGGGTGTAAGTTTGGTCAAACCTTTATACTTCAATGGGAAGATGGCAGCACACATCCTATGATGTACTGAAACCAAACAAATCTCAAATCTCGTTCAGCTATTAATCTCAGAACACAGTGAAACATTGGCATCCATCCTGACGTTTTCTACTGACATATTCATGCTTTGAATCCAACATGAATACAAACTTATCAAAGCTAGCATGTAGAGGCACAAAGGGGTCGAGCAGCGCACCCAAAAATAACTAATTACAGTGATGAAAGGAGTGTATATGAATTATGAATACACGGTCTGTCCTAGTCATAGCCCACTAACTTCCGATGTGAGTTCCAATGTATGCAACACACAGCTCACGAAGAAGCCAGAGATGGAAGTCATGAATGTATATTAGGAATGAAGACCATGATGGCTTCAAGAGGAACGTTCTATTGTTTCATGGTTTTCCCGGGCTTCATTTTGACACCACGGTGATCATTCAAAACTTCTAATGTTCATGTACAGCAATCCATCCATTCGCATGGAATATGCATGCACGCATCACACACGTTCTCGAAGTTTCACGCACACGCAGACTTACTGTAGTAATGCCAACTCTGTTTTATGGGTTATGCTATAAATGTTCTAAACTCAGTACCTCAACATGTATCTCAGCAGCGCAGACAGATTATACAATCTGCCTACTTCACAATCTTTTGGTTTCTAACCAACCAGCTTTTAAACATCATGAACCACCTTTGAACAAATTCAACCAGGCTGGATATGAACCCTGTGGGTCGCTCCTGGACAACCATGACAACAATATCTATGACAACACTGAGAACAAAGAAACCATACTTTATTAAAACATGCCTGCATGTCAAATCAAGGTTCTAACAATAAACTAGACTATTGTAATATAATTTTTTTCCATTTTGACAAAATATCCTAAGAGCTTTAAGTCTTTAACTTCAGTGGCTAACTCCTGACAGGTTGGAGTGGGCAAGGGATCATTAAAAGGTATTAGTTCACTGTCTAAAACATCCAATAAGATCAGACTTGGAAAAGACAGCTTTTCTTCTTACATAGAAACAAACAAAAACAAAACAGATATTCCTTCATTAACAACCGGCTAATTCAACCGGACAGTTCCTTCAATACACATTCAACTGTAAGTTCTGCAGTTTTTTTAAACGATTGTTGTTTCTTCGCTAATTAAGCGCAAAGCCCAATCACAGATGGAAAGCCTTCTTTGTAGTGTGCATCGAGCCCTCTGACAGGCTCTGAATGGTTTTCAAGTTATGTAACTGAGTGGGTGGTGTTCTGACAGGGGGACACGTGTATGTAGCATGTATGAGTTATGAATAGGTTATGACGCTTCTCAGCCTCGTGTAAACTGGTTCCAGGCGCGTAATCATTTAATCCAAATAATTTTATAACTAACAAAAGGCCGGATGACGCAGATGAATAGGTATACTTTGGGAACAAAGCTTAATTCAGGTTGCCCAGACCAGGGACAGACAGGGTGATACCTACCACTGCTATGCCTCTAGTAATCCAATAGAAAAACAAAAACGCACCCCACCACCTTCCTTAAATAAATTATGACCCAACATAGATTACACTGTTACCAAAAAAAAAAAATCTGTACATACTGTATCTGTAAATACAGTTTTCTTTACTCCCCCCTTTCTTTTGGCAGGAAAACCTACATCAAAACAGAGAAAGACATCTCACCATGAAGGCCATGAACACAGAGAACTCCTACATTAGAAAATATATTGCTTCCGGGATGTCTAAGCTTGGGGAATAGTCAAGACACAAACAGCACACAAAATAAGGAAATCTTATATCCGATGGGTTCAAACGGAGTAGGTTGTTTGCCAATATTTTCCTTTGCATGATTGTCCAAAACGAATAAAATCCTCAAAACAACAATTGAACCGTAAAATAACTGATGTGTTGTGAATTTAGGGCCTACGGCTTGAACCTAACCAGGAAACCGAGGTAACAGAACCACAAAATAGCCCCAAAATAACCAGACCTCTATCTGGGATACTGTACTGTCTCGGTGAGGTTCACTCTGATGTGTTTGCGTCTGTACTTGCAGCCATGGGGTTTTGCAGAGTGGCATTCGGTCGAGCCATATCGCACGCACAACACAAGCTGCGTAACCCAGGCTGGAGGGCTATGGGATGGGGGGGGAGAGCGGAAAAGAGTGGAGCGAAAGTGAAGCTGCGTCGGAGGAGGCACAGAGAGTCATGTGGGATACGGGGTGACACGCGATGCTGCATTGTCTGACGTGTGTGTGACGTGGAGGACCGGCTCCCTCTGCGGACTGGTTCAAGAACACAGGGAGCTGCACTGTGCAAAGTGGAGCAGCACTGCTTCAGTCCAGCAGTGGCCTGGGCACACAAGTTTCCCCCAGATAAGACATACTGAACTACAGGCTCACTTTGAGCCAAACGTCCCCTCGTTCTCTCCGTCTTCTGTTGTCTGTGTAGGGTAAACGAGGGTCACACTATACTTCTGTGGAAAAGAGGATACTCTGTCGTTTACTGTCCGGAGTGGGAATGGTCTCCAGCTGGAGGAAGTAGAGCAACACCTGGACCTGCGGACGGACGGACGGACAGACAGATGTTAGACTCACGCTGCTGAAACGATTGAATGTGAATCAATGTGGAGCAGAGCAGAGGAGGGACTGTCAAAGAAAGAAAAAGAGTGGTAAAAAGGAATTAGGAGAGAGTGGGGAGAAATAAGCCGTTGGCGAGTGAAGCTGCAGGGGAGGGATAGGGAGATGAAAAGCAAGAGAGTTAAACAGACGTGAAAGAGGGAGAGAGACGGGCACACCTATAGAGATAAAGAGAAAAAGAAAGAGAGCTACACATAGAGAGGAATGGATGAAGAAGCAGAAAGAGGCAGAGGGTCGAACAGACAGACGCCAGACTGAGCCGGGGCCCCACCTGTGACATGACCTCCAAGGACCAGCTGTCGCCCATGCTGATAGGCTGCGTGGGGTTGGTGGGGATCTTGCTGTCCTTCTCCGCGGGTCGCAGCAGGGTCGGCCCAAACACGGTGGCCAGGTTGTGAAGAGACATCTTGTTGATGCTCTCCTTCTCTGCCACCCTGGGAGAGGACAAAGAGAACAAACTAGATTGGAACCAAGAACTACACATAAACAACCCTGACCACATCAATGAAGGTTCTTGCCAAAGTGCTGATGACAGCAGCAGGAAACGAATATCCCGAACAACTAATCACCTTGGTAACAACATTTGACAACCCTGAGAACATCCTAGAAATTCCAATGTTACGTAGATGAGAGGAACAGAGAGACGATTTTGCCGCGACAGGAAGTACAGTACCTTTTGAGGTGGTCCAGGAGGAAGAGGAAGGTGACCAGGTTGGGCTCCGGAAGAGACAGCAGCAGGTTCAACATACAACTCTCTTTGGCGACGCTGTCGGACAGGGCTGCGTGCGTGGAGAGAGCGCGCAGAGGACATCGTTAGGAGATGGGTAAACCCACATTCACATGATGATCACAATGGGGAATGGAATGATGATGAAGGACGAGGAGGGAGGAGGTCCTCTTACCTATGCCTCCAGCAAAGTTGGGGTAGAGATCATCTGTGAAGAGGGGTTCCGGAAGTTCTCTGAAGTACAGCTTCAGGGTTCCGGCAATCGCGTTTACGTCCATCTCGCTCATCATCACAGAGACGTCCTTGTTATCTAGAAGGAGGACAGCGAAGCACTGGTCAGAGACACAGGGAGTTATGGCAAGCACAGAGGTGAGGCGATTCAATTTGTATCGTCACAACACAACTTGGAGAGCCGTCAGCATGCTCCAATCTGTTAGTGGACCGAAACGCAAAATAAACATACAAATGCACAACCTCACACAGCAATGTTAGTTGTCAAAAAATACAAACCTCTAAAACAGTTAGGGTAAAGGACAAAAGGAAAGTGCATTTCTTTAGTTAAACCAAAAAATACCCATCATCCCCAACAAAGGAGCAGCAAAAGATGTGGTTCACCTGAGGAAAACATTGTCATAGTATTTTCAGAGTAATGTAACTTGGGTTCACATGACCATACATACATACATACACACACACACACACACACACACACACACACACACACACACACACACACACACACACACACACACACACACACACACACACACACACACACACACACACACACACACACACACACACACACACACACACACACACACACATACACACATACATACACACATACACACATACATACATATATATGATTGAATACCTAATCATTTTTATTGGCTATATAAATATATCATGTCAACTTGCTGTAGCTGGTCATGTGCATTAACAGCAAAATCCATTCAATAAAAACAAAGTATGTGAAGGAGTAATAGGTACATACATTCTTTCATTCCCACTGCTGTTTGTCAAATGTGGGTGTGGGGGGGGAGGGAGCAGGATCTAGGTAGCGGAAATATCATCCGGGGCTGCTGTTGTGGTTGAATTTGATCGTCATTCATTCATTATCTACCACTTATTAGCGGTGCCGCTTATTCCCGTTAGGATTCACAGGTGACTGTAACTATCCCAGTTAGTTCTGAGCCTTAGGCGTGGTACACCCTGGTTTGGGGCCAGCTAGTCGCAGGGCTATCATGCAGACAGTGACAGACAACATTGAGACAACCATTCACTCTCACAGTCATACACTAGGAGCAATTTTCAGAATGTCCAATTAACCTACCACATGCATGTCTTTGGACGGTGGGAAGGAAGCTGGAGTACCCAGATAGAACCCACAGTAACACAGGGCGGACATGCAGACTCCACCCAGATAGATCATGCTCGAGCCCGAGATTTGAACTCAAGGTCACCTTGTTGGGAGGCGAGAGCGCTAACTGCACAACCACCGTGCACCCCTGAATTTGTATTTTTTTCTATGTTTTTTTTTTATGACTCACATGACTGTTTTTCATGCTGATCTTGCTGCAGAACCACCTGCCCTTGGACATAAATAGATGAATATACTAGGAGTTGAGTGCTGGAGGGTAGCGGCTGTGTAGCGTGTGTTCTACTCACTGGTGTCAAAGGCTGCTTTCAGGGCCTGGATGTCTGTGGCTACCCCCGAGACCCTGTAGATGCCCACCTCCTCCATCCCCCGTCGCTCAATCTCCTCCAGGCACTGTCGCACGATGTAGGGCACCTTGGATCGCTCCCGTCTGGATGGGCAAGAAGCACACACACACAATATTGTCTTTACTAGTCGACTGAGGAACGAGTTCTGTTGTGCGTTAAAGCAGATGTAGACAGCTTGACCAGTCAGAGCTGCAAACATGCTACATTAGACATCACCAATGTACCAGCATTAGCAAGGCCTCAAGATCCTTTAACATTCGCTGTCCATTTAAATAATGAGATCAATTGTTTTTGTGTGCGTATGGTTGCTGTGCTCCCATGGAAAGGGGATGATGGGCTGAAGAACATGGCAACCCTGTGACATTGTGCAAAAGATTGCGGGTGGTCTGGTGGTTGGTGTTGTTGCTAACATGTTTTCTTCCTCAGCATAATTGGTTCTGCTGTTAAACCTATTAGGACACTCGTTACAACCGATCCTCATTACTGTCACTCACACAAACCACCGCTGGCCAGAAAACACCGGCTCATCCAGTGACACAGACACACACTCCCAAAATGTGCCCTGTACTCCAAACTCACACTTCCCATACCATTATTTGCCTGACACAGCTTTCTGATGACTTATGCTGCCACATTTTATTCCCATGTTGTGTTCTGAAGAAGACAAAGCCACGTGATCCAACTCCACTCTCTCTTTCTCTCTCTCCTTTCCCCTTTTCTTTTTGCATTCAACTCGGGTCCCTTCCAGCCAGATGGTCAAGACAGCAATCAGTGTTTAGGGCCAGACGACTCACTTGGTCACAGTGGAGATCTTGATGCCAAACACGCCCATCGGTTTCCGTGACGGCATCCTCTTCAGGCTGAACTCCCGGCTGGTGAACTTCATAGACAGCTTCACTTCAATCTGGGGGAGGTGAAGGAAGGCGAGCTCAGTAATCATACAGGCATATATACAGGCAAAAATGTCAGTGCAGGTACACACATTTACATTTAGCGGACGCTCTTATCCAGAGCGACTTACAGCAAGTACAGGGACATTCCCCCTGAGATAAGTAGGGTGAAGTGCCTTGCCCAAGGAAACAACGTCATGTTGGCACAGCCGGGGTTCGAACTGGGGACCTTCTGATTACTAGCCCAACACTCTCTCACCGCTTGCCCACATGACTCCCAACACACACACACGCGCGCACACACACACACACAATAGTGCACACACTCAGACAAATACACAAACACCCTTACACACCAAGACAAACGTACTCACCCCGTTCATGGGGATCACTGTCCTCTGCCAGTCTTTGCCTTGGAGCGTCTGGGGGTCGAGCTGGAAGGAAAACAAACAGTGAACACATGAACGACCAACCTACAGTACATGCACCCGTACCAAACACTTTCACACAGACTGGGTTCCACATGCGGCGTGAGCTGTTAAGTGACTAACAGAGTTTAAACTACTGTCTCCATATTGAATTGAATTGAATGCTAATTTATTGTCATTATACAGTTGTACTACGAGATTGGAGACTTCTCCTAAAACAGTGCCAGACGAACAAGTGCAAAAACACATACATACACATTATATAATTAAAAGCAGCAGCATCACTATAAGTAAAATCGGTTGAAGTGCGTGTGCAACAGATAAAACAGTACAATCGATTAAAGTGCGTGTGAAACGGGTAAAACAGTAAAATCGGTTTAAGAGCATGTAAAAGAGGTAAAACTGCAAAACAAATCGGTGCTGTTAGCATGTTATACCCGGAAACAGCGTGTTTGAGATGGCTCTCGGAAATAAACAGTTTTTCAGTCTGTTTATCCGTGCTTTGATGCACCTGTAGCGCCTGCCAGAGGGCAACAGGTCAAGCAGCTGGAAAGCGGGGTGTGAACTGTCCTTGATGATGTTCTGAGCTCTGCTGAGGCACCGGGAGGTATAAATGTCTGTCAGAAAGGGGAGGGAGCAGCCGACGATCCAACAGTCCTCTGAAGCCTCGCTCTATCTGCCTCGGTGCAGCTGCCGTACCAGGTGGAAATACAGTACGTCAGCAGGCTCTGGACGGACGAGCGGTGGAAGGCCAGCAGTAGATCTTCGCCCAGATGGTTCATCCTGAGCCTTCTTTATGACAGCTGTGATGTTGTCTTTCCAGGAGAGGTCATCGGTGATTTGGACTCCCAGGAACCTGAGTGTGTGGACCTGCTCCACACATTCCATGCCGTTGATGTAGAGGGGAAGTGGGTCAGTTCAAGTCCACGATGTCCTCCTTAGTCTTCGTGGTGTTCAGTGTCAGGTTGGTGTCTAAACACCACGTCGCCAGTCTCTGGACTTCCTCTCTGTAGGCTGCCTCGTCTCCCTTTGAGATCAGTCCGACCACTGTGGTGTCGTCAGCTAATTTGACCATGATGTTGACTTTGTGGGCCGAACTGCAGTCGTAGGTGTAGAGACATTACATGAGGGGGCTCAGCACGCACCACACAAACGCACCACACACACACCTCACACAAAGCTAGATGTGAAATGCTAAAGCTTCATGGGTGCAGTCCATGCCACCCAGAGAGGATCATGGAAGAGTGTAGAGTAGATGTGGTGTGTAGCGCCAGAGCAGGATGATCCTGCTACACAGTTTCTCACAGCTTTGGGATAGCTTTTGTTCTGGCAGCCATCTGTGGACCAATCATCTGGGGCTTATTTTGGCTTCAAAAACGCAATCGTAAAATGGGATTTTCCATCCGAGCTATGAAGGGAAGATGATGTTACAGCCAGGAGAGAACAAGGGGATGGACTGGTGAACGGGAGTCGGGCTAGTAATCAGAAGGTTCAAACACTGGCGGTGCCAACATTACGTTGTGTCCTTGGGCAAGGTACTTCACCCTACTACTCCTCAGGGGGAATGTCCCTGTACTTGCTGTAAGTTGCTCTGGATAAGAGCATCTGCTAAGTGACTAAACGTGAATGAATGAAGGCGTACTGTGTTTCTGTTATTCTGACCACCACTAGAGGAGGTTGTGTGTCCATTTTTCCGTTGACAGAGAACGAAAGATAAGGGAAACTACCTGCAGCAAACTTGGCTGCTCTGGCTTTCAGAAGGAGTGCACATGCTTGCTTGCACACGCACGCGCGCATGCGCGCGCACACACACACAGAGCAGAGATGGTAGGACATCGAGCAAATGAAAGCAAGAGTCTAACCAAGACCTTTAACAAGGCCTTCCTCTGTCCTTCAAACGTAACAGTACACGTACACACACAAACACACACACACACCACATCTTCAGGAGCAAGGTCACCATAGAGATGGGGTTGCCAGATCTGAGCGCCAGCCCTAGGGTCCGCACACTTGAAGCCGTAATAAGGACATGACATTTGCAGGAAGACATGAATTATGGGTACTATCAAGACGGCCACAGGAAGTCCTGGTATTTTTGCCTGTCCAGATAACCTGCTCTAATAAAAAGGGTTGACAGTCTGAAAGCAAGGATCACTTTCATCTTATTTCACCAGACCAACCGAGACCAATCTGTTTCTTCATATTAAAATGAATTAATTTACATTTAGCAGCTAATTTAGCTTATCCAGAGTGACTTAAAGCAAGTAGAGACATTCCCCCGAGGCAAGTAGGGCGAAGTGCTTTGCCCAAGGACACAACATCATGTTGACACAGCCAGGGTTCAAACCAGGGACCTTCTGATTACTATACCGACTCCCTAAGCAACTGCGCCACATGACACTCCTGACACTGAATAGATAACCAATGATGGGAGCAGGTAGATTATTGAGGTTTGGGATTGACAGTGTACATACAGTGAGGACTGCGTTGGAGTAGCACTACGCAGACAGGAAGATATTCAGAGAAGTTAACAAGACGATATACAGAAACCCTTCTCGGCAGTAACTGCAGTATCTGACCCTTGCCCACAACATCACACTGCATCATGACGTCATACTGCAGTCACGCGACGATGACATCACCGCACGATGCAGCGATTTTTCCCAACAGCATGACGACGATAGCGATGAGCGCTGCGTGAAGGTACGGAACATTCCGGTAAACATCCTTACCGATATCTGGGCCTTGCCCATGATGTGGTCTGTGCTGTCTCCATCTTCCTTGTTAGGCTTGCTTTTGTTGTAGCTCTTCTCGTAGCAGAGGATCCTCAAGGTCTGCGAGCCCTCCAGTTCAATCTCAAACTCCTACAGAGAACACAAGAACACACGTTATCAACCAACGACCACCAAATCCTTTGACGTCAGAGGAGAAATTGCGGAAATTGAGGAAACGGAAGTACGGAAACGGAAATATGATATAAATATGGTGACAGTGTTGACTCAATAGCGTCGCCCCCTCGGCATCGAGATCGTTTGGGCTGTGGTGTAAAGCGTCCTGCTGGACGTGTGAGCTCGAACTAAAGAGACAGCGCTGAGTTGAGTTCAGCTACCTCGATGAACCCTCATTCGAACTCCTGCGGTAACGAGAACACCAGAATGTGCAACCAAGCAAAATCCCCCTTTAATTATTAACCAGATAGGACACACACAATTTACTGGACGGGGTGGGGTTGGGGGTGTTGCTGGGTAACAACACACACTGTTAGGATTTCCAGCGTCATCCGCCACAGTTCCCCGTTTGTGAAACTTCAATGGCGAATGAAACCAATTCAGATTCTGATGAGTCGTACATACATACTCATTTAGCAGACGCTTTTATCCAAAGCAACTTACAGGAAGTACAGGGACATTCTCCCTGAGGCAAGGACAAAACATCACATAGCCACAGCCGGGGTTTGAACTCACAACCTCCCGCTCAAAAGGCTAAGACCTTAACCCGCTGAGCCATCGGACTGGAGTCATCAGCTCCTCGTAAGCCTCGCACCGTTTCAACGTTAGCAAATAAATTCTTTAGGGCACGGCTGGGTAAGTGGCTTTGTCTCTGCCGATCGTGTCAGAATGGTGTGTGTGTGTGTTTATGTGTCTATCTGTTTCCTTTGGGTTTAGTTCAGAATCTGGCTGGCTAACTATTGTACATACCCTGTATATTCTGACTATACTGTTCATAATATGTATATTCTGAGTATACCCATATTTATTATATTCTGTTGTTAATAACTGTTTTGCACTTCTGGTTGGATGCTAACTGTATTTCGTTGCCCTGGACTTGTACCTGTGTAATGACAATAAAGTTGAATCTAATCTAATCTATTGAGTTGTGTTAACCCCTGGACTTCAGTAAGCTTCTTCAGGTAGTCTAGCAGTCATGTAATACTTTGTGTGTGTGCATGTGTGCGTGGGAGCTGAGGGGAAACAGCTGCACTGCTGTTAGGGCCCCTGCTGTTTCTCAGCAAGATACATACACACACACACAGACCCTCATTAAGATGTTGTTGCATCATCCGTACCAGATGTGATGCCCTCTGAAATTAACATACACTAAAGTGCTAAGCACGCACACACACACATACATACAATCAAGCCTCTCACCTCATTCCACTTGGGTTCAGTGGTGTAGCGGTAAACTCTCGTCTTTGCCTTGTTCACAAAGTAGCCGAATGAGTCTACCTCCAGTGCACAATAGAGATCTGGGAGAGGAGGAAGGAGACTGTTAGAATGAAACCCACACATACATGCAGTCATTTATCAGACGCTCTAATCCAGAGCGATTTACAGTAAGTACAGGGACATTCCACCCGAGGCAAGTAGGATGAAGTGCCTTGCCCAAGGACATTCCCTCACTGCTCAGCCACACTCCCCATACACACAATCTAACAGAAACTTTAAAAGAGATTGTGGTGGCGGGAAGGGGGGTGGCAGGTGAGGGGACACTAAGTTGACTAGTTGACCTTTGCCATCTGACCCTGAATGAACTAATCACAGTATGGACATAAAAGGCGAGCAAGGCATTGACGTAGTACACTTGAAAGAGTTGTGCATGCGCACATGACATACTGTCCCTGTATCGAAGCAAGTCTATTGTGGGACCTGCAAAGGGGCCACACCGAGAAAGGCTACTGTGGTTGGGGTGCTACGTTTGAGGAATTTAGTGAACAGCGCTGCAGAAGGGCCTTGATGGGGGAGAGAGGTCGGGGTGCTTGGACTTACTCAAGCTCTGCTTGAGGCCAGAGGCCGAGTGGACGATTACATTCAGGAACCCGTGGAGGCCAGGATTCTCATCATCTAAAACAACAGATCAGAGCAGGAGAAAGAGACAGGCAAACACAGAGCCACAGACGAGGGAGAGAGGGAGACAGAGGGGTTCAGACAGGAATGAGAGTTTGTGTTAGAGGCCGAGACAGACAGGACGGAGCCCCTGCTCCAGGCTGGGTGAACCTGTACCTTCTTTGTTTATCGTGAGGGGGATGTGATGAACTGTCTGAAGCTTCACACACGAGTTAGTCAGCATCTGCAGTTCCATGGACGTCAGCGATACGCTCTTGAAACCTGCAGGTTCAAAAAGGTGAGAGTCGACCACAGTGTGAGTGTGTGCGGGTGCGCGGGGGGGGGGAGGCGAGCGTGCTCGTGTTTGTGTGAGAGCGCGCGTCGATCCGCGTGAGATCGTGCGTCTGTGCTCGTGTCTACGCGCGCGTGTTTCTATGTGCGCGCGCGCGTCTGAGAGAGATACTCACATTTCTTCTGCTGCTCTCGGATCATCTCTTTCCACTCCGCTCTCTCGTAGTCCGATGACATCAGGAACGTGTAGCTCTGGAAACAACGTCAAAAAAACACCGTCCAACAACGTCACGCAACACGCAAAACAACCCAAGAACACAAACGGCTGTGCTCCCACGGCCCTGACGCAACGAGGATCCGAGCGAACGATGACGAGTACGAGGCCGGTGCGAAGGCCGAGGACCACGATGACGGCAGCGTTGACGCGAGGGAAGTCAGGTTGAGCGTACCTTGCCGTTCCGGTTGTGGACCCTGAGGCCCATGCTGGGGGACGTGAGCAGCAGGAGCGACTCCTGCTCCGACAGCTTCTTCTTCAGCCTGTCAATGACCTTAGACCCCTTATTGGCTCTCTGGAGGTCGACGACAAAGGGGATAAATGGGGGGATTAGGATGTGTGTGGCATGCACACATTGGTGGCTGTGCTGGTGTGTGTGTGTGTTCTCAAACACCTAATCGTGTGTGTGTGTGTGTGTGTACCTTCTCTCTCTGGATCTCACTCTTCAGATGGGAGATCTTGACCTTCATGGCATCCAGCTCTTCATCGGGCACCTGGGGGATGGACAGAGGCTCCGCCTCCTCGCCACTCTGGAAGGTCAGGTCTGATAGAGGGATGTACCACTTTGAGTCATATTGCTGACTCTTCCTGTGGAGGGTAGGGATAGAAAGAGCAAGGGAGAAAGAGACAACACACGTTGAAACAGAGTCAGTTCTCAAACACAGGGTTGAAAGTGTAGAACACAGGCAGCCCTATAAAAAGGTGGACCGAAACACAGACAGGGAGAAAGACAGACAGGCAGACAGACAGGGAGACAGATAGGCAGACAGACTGACAGACAGGCAGGCAGGCTCACCCCCCCATCTGCTTCTTGAGCTTGGCGCAGAGCAGCAGGTCGGTGAAGAGGAAGACGTGACGAAGCTTCCTAGCTCCCTCCACCATCTCCACCATGAAGCTGTCCTTCAGCAGTTGACGGTTCTGCACACACACACACACACACACACACACACACACGGACACACACAGATGCACACAACCAAAGTGAGAGGCATGATCCAAACTATCCTAAAAACCTGTCCATAACCTTGATCTGGAAACCTCCAAACTCGGCCATTTCTGGCACTTCAGTGGTGTGTGTGGCCTGTAATACAAACCGACACCAGGAGGGGTCAGTCAAGGCCTTTTCAAGCCACAGATGAAACTTCAAGAGAAGAAAGGCAGAACAGAGGAAGGGACAGACAGCAGAGAGCGGAACACTGCATATTGTCCACGTCTAACCTAGAGACCTACAGATTTATAAGGGGGGGGGGGGGGGGGGGGGGGATCGGAGCTCAGCTCAAGTGCTGCTCACCGCGACAAATGGTGCCCTGTACAAGCTGGGCCCGAGGGGACGAGACACACTGGTAGCACCCCACCCCTCCACCTCCCGCACAGCCCTCTTCTTGCAATCCCCACCCCCCCCCCCCCCCCCCAAATACAGACACACCCCACCCCCTCCCTGCCAGCAGTATCCCTATACCGTCGCTACGTCAGCAGGGCTGGAAGACATGACGTCACGGCCCACCCAAGCCAATCGTTGCCCCCCCCACCCCCCCCCCCCCCCCCCCCACAAACCGCACCACGAGCCCCGCCCCCCTCCCCCATCTTTCCCCTGCAGCGCCTCTCCTGAATGTTCAGTCATTACCCTGTGCCATAACACCGCTGTGGAGGACGTGTGCCGGTGTGTGCACATGCTCATGTGAGTCATATGAGCGTGCATGCCTAACAGGATCCCCGACGGCAAAATGCAGGGTGGGCCGGAACAGTCAGTGGACACCCCCCACAAACACACACACTCTTCCAGAATGATCTACATTCATAGCACGGCTCCCGAGCCAAGCGAGACCGTTCTAATTCGCGATGGCGGATGTAATTATTCATTAGCCAGATAGTGAAGCCTGCCATGGCAGTCTGTGATAGATAACTTTCACACGAGACGCTTTGCACTCCGACCTGCCACTCTAAACCATGCCCTCGAACATAAAAGAAACCTAAAGTAAATCGAGCAGCAAAATTGCAATCTCGTTTGTTGTTAGCCGAGGACACCATGTGCAGGTCATCATTGTATGTGGGGGGGGAGTCAGGTGGCTCAGCAGGCTAAGGTGTTGTGAGTTCGATTCCCGGCTGTAGCTATGTGATATTGTGTCCTGGGGCAAGGCACTTCACCCTACTTGCCTCAGGGGGATTGTCCCTGTACTTGCTGGAAGTCGCTTTGGATGAAAGCGTCTGCTAAATGAATGCATGTGAAATGTGCATCCTGTCTAGACCCACGGGCCACCAATGATGATGTAATCACAGTGTCATGCTCCTTCTCCACAGGGCTGATCCACCTCAGGGGACACTCCGCGACCAATTGCGTGTTCCCCTTTGGCTGTAAGGCAAGACGTCTGTTGAAAGAGGATTCCTGCCACCTTCCTCAAAAAAAGAAAAACAGCCACGTACATCCGAGACCGATTCTCAGATTAGCCTGGTTTGCAATCCTGAAAGTAGACCACCCACTGACCCAGTGCTGACCCCTCTGGAGCCCAGCTCAGTACATTCAGGATACAATACGCATATTTAAAAAGATCATCCCCTTTGTTGTTGCCTGCACTGGTTGGTGGAACCCCACCGCAATAACCGGAGGACAAAATAACTACACATCCCATAAGGGTGTGACAGGATTTAAGGCAGGACAACAGAATAACTGGTTACGATTAATAGTGCCTCTGTGTGTGAAATATTAGAGTGTGAAATATTTCAAAGATGGCCTCTTTTCTGGCATTAAACCAGTGAGACGTATTTCATTAAACCAGCGAATCAGATGAAATTTGTTCCAAATGCAGCGGGCCTCTGAAAGGAATACGACTACCGTACAGCAGGTCATTCCCTAATGATGATGGCTAGCTGGCCCAGCAATGCCACTGCAGAAAGACGGGAGACCAGGGGGAGGTCTGCTGATGGTGAAAAACAACAATGAAATATCGACCGGTTTTGAGTCATTAGGTGGGAGCAGTGCGTGTGTGTTCAATGGGAAATTATACACAACAGATATAGCTATGTTTGGCTCCTACACACACACACACACTGATGCATGAGTATTGGTGAAGCGTGTGTGTCGTCAAATGTGTCCTCTTCATGTGAGCCTGCATGCATTTGTGTGTTAAACACATGCACATGTAACAATGGGAGTTAATGTGCAGCAGCGCACAAGTGTGTGTGTGTTTGCCTGCCAGACATGCCTGCACACCCATACTGGTATGTGTAGGGATGCGACCTGTGGTGGCAGTGTTTGTTCAAGAAATGTTAACTGTACATACGTTGGTCATATATACGGGGAGTCAGATGGCTCAACGGGTTAAGGCGTTGGCCTCATGAACGGAAGGTTGTGAGATCGAGCCCCCGCTCTGGCTATATGACTTTGTGACCTTGGGCAAGGCACTTCACCCTATTTGCCTCAGGGAGAATGTCTCTGTACTTACTGTAAGTCGCTTTGGATAAAAGCGTCTGCTAAATGAATAAATGTAAATATTTCATTGACAGCCCCCCTCCCCACACACGCAGACACACATTAGGAGCACATCTTTCCCAGAGGCAGAGGAGGAGATGAGGAGGCAGGCGGCCTCAATTGCATTGTAATCAAGGTTTCCGTCATAGGGCCCCCTCCCCATCTGGCTGGGCAGGGCCCCTAGGGGCCACTTACCAACCCTCCATAACCCCCCCCCCACCCCTCCCCTACAAATCCTGCACAGGTTCACTGCCTTTATCTTCACCCCCACAGGTGACGATAATACCCCCCCACAACCCCTTCACCATACACACACACACAACCACCACAACCACCAACCTGCTAACCCTTTTCAATTCCCAGTACCTCATTTCAAACACAGTACCTGCATACTTCTCACTGCTGCCTACCTTTACAAAGGTACCTGCATACTTAAGTACTCTGCTCGCCTTCCTTCTTTTACAGAGCTGGCAGACTTCCTCGCTCCTGCCTATTTGAACATACCGTGACCACATGCTCCTGCAGTGCTCAGGGAGGTGAACTCAGATGAGCTTCTTCAGACTCCGTACATCTCCAACACCAGAAACCATTAACCACACTTTCAACACCCACAGGCCACACAGAGTTTGGTTACAACAGGACCACGGCACGGAGCGTCACGGTAACTCGTTAGCAGCCTGTTATGGGGCTCAGGCCGTTGACTAACTAGGTTGGCGAGGCAACGGCGGGGACGTTCCGACACACAAGTCAGACTTCCGCATGAACGCCGTCTCAGATACGGGAGTGTTCCTTCAGGTCACCCGAATTGTACTTGTAAAAACGAATCCTCTACACACACACAGACGGACCCTGTGCTGTTTTCCAAATCTCCCCCCACCCCCCACCCTACCCCAACCCTCGTTGATTTACACTGCTTTCAGACGCCTTCTTTCATTTCATGTATCCCCTATCAATATTTGATGATCGTTGTGGTGTGGGACAGGCAGGGCTGCAAATGGGGCTGGTGGGGATAGGGGAGGAGGAAGAGGGAGAGGAGGGGGGAGATGGCTAGGGGTAAGGGAGGGAGGAAGAGTGTGGGGGGGGGGGGGGGGGGTAGAAGGGGGAGGAAATGCGGGGGGGGGGGGGGGGGGGGGGGGGGTAAATAGTAGAAGTGGTACAGTAATGACCCCCCCAGCCTCCTGTGCAGAGGGGTGAGGCTCCACAACCCCCTCTCTGCCGCGTTCTGAATAATGAATGGCGACTCCCCATCAGTAAGCGAGCTGTCGGCTCATTACAGGGCATTATAGCTGTGTACGCTGACCGCCAATCACAGTGTTCCCTCCATTCACTTGCCTCTGCCATGTGGTCTCTGGGGAAACATGGGGGCTGGGAGGCGGGGCCTGGGGGGGGAGACAAGAATCCACCACAGTGAAGAAACAGTGGGCTGTACTGGAAGATTTGGTTATGACCATACATGGGCATAGAACCTGCTCTGCAGCAGAGAGCCTCTCTCGTTCAGGGGTAGCTGCTTTTCATTAAAAGGGTGACGCGGTGTTGTCTTGCTGGTATCGTGGGCCGTGGGGCCGTGGGTGCAGCATATACATCAGAGTTGCATCGCATCCTAACACCCAACGTGACCTTACGACCTTGTGACCCAAGTATGGTCACGGTCAGGTCATGGAGACCAACCACGAGGCCAGAGGGGGACTGTGTTGCAGCAGTTTGACTGTCTGATTGAACAGTTGTTCTGTTCCCCCCCCCCCCCCCCCCCCCCCCACTGATCGATTCATTGATTGGCTGGAGCCTCTCGCCCCCTCACCTCTCCCTTCTTGACGGTCATGGACTGACGGCGGGGTGTGGTCTCCTCGTTGATGCTGGACAGGAAGTTCTGGGAGATGCGCAGGGCGTCCTGAAGGAGAGGGTGGTCGGGGTGGCTGGAGGGGGTGTGTTTCAACAGGTCCTGAAGGAGAGGGCCACACACACACACACACACATGCGCCCCACCATACACACGCCCGTACAAAAACACAGGCACCACAAAACACATGCAGACACGCGGCGCACAATCGTGCAAACATACACACACACACACACATTGCTTACACGGCCTAACGGGGAAGAACTTGCCGAGTTTCCTCAGTGAAAGTAAAAGCCTGGAAACCTTGTAAAGCCACAAGTGCTTGATCGATGGGTTATTACTACTCACATGCAATACCAGCGTGCTGCGGGTGACACGGTCCACAGGCTTATAGAGCAGAGCTGAGAGACGTGGAGAGAGATGTGGAGAGAGATGTGGAGAGAGATGTGGAGAGAGATGGAGAGAGATGGGGAGAGATGGAGAGAGATGGAGAGAGATGGGGAGAGATGGGAAGAGATGGAGAGATGGAGAGAGATGGAGAGAGATGGGGAGAGATGGAGAGAGATGGGGAGAGATGGAGAGAGATGGAGAGAGATGGGGAGAGATGGAGAGAGATGGAGAGAGATGGGGAGAGATGGAGAGAGATGGGGGAAAAAGATGTGGAGAGAGCAGAAACACAGCTGTCATGTCCACTGGACTCAACACACAGCATCTGCAGGGAGTCATGATTTTTGGGGGTCCATCTCTGATCAAGTTCACGGGTACTTACTCTCCAGGGAGTTCTTGGCCGACTGGTCTTTGCATTCCTTGGTGCTCCTCACCTTCAGGTTCTGTGTGGAGGGAAGGAGGCAGTTTGTGTGTGGGGGACCAAAATAATTTAAAAAACTGGAAAAACCAAACACACAGTATTGATGTCATTAATGTGCTGACTATGTCTCCTTGTTCTCATACTGTAAAGATAAACACTGTGGAGAGGGAAAATGAATAAACCATGACAAAATAACTAAGAGAAAATGTCCCCGCTGTTTTGTTTCAGAAGGCTGGACGTCTTAGTCTCACTACAATGTCAGCTGCTTCCACATTTAAATGTCTTGCCGAGAACGTTCTCACACGCACACGTACGCACTAGGGCTGTCAACGAATATTCTATATTCGAATATATATTCGAATAGTGTTTAAAAAACGAATTTCGAATATGAAAATGTATATTCGAATGTTAAAAAAAAACACAAAAAACAGCGGCAGCAGGCAATACTGTTTGTATTTGGGACAAGAATCGCAACCTTAAATTTAAATAAACACTCAGCATTTGTTTGTTGTTGTCGTTCATTGAAATCGCTATGCGCAGAGCGCGACAGTGCAGGAGAGAGAGAGAAAGAAAAAGTGTGTGTGCGAGCGAGAGGCCAAAGGTCTGCGGTCTTGGCCATTAGTTCATCTGCTTATTTTTGTGTAGGTAACATGTTGTTAAATTAACTTAAATATATTACCCATACAAGTAGTTATGTCTCGTTGTATTAATTTGTCCTGTTATTGACGTGCCTAATGCGCAACCGGGAAACGCGAATATATTCGAATATATTCGAATACATGTGTGGGGAATATTCGAACGTCATTTTTGAGCAGTTTTGACAGCCCTAATTCACACGCACGTTTGGCTCAGGGAAATAGACTGGGAAACACATTGTTACATCTAACATTAAAAACGCAGAAAGATGGATTGTCTGTGTCAAACACCTGGCAATCGTTAAGCCAACCACTCGCTTCTACTAAAAATGACGAAAATCTTTTTTTTTACAGAGCAATATCATTTATATTTGGATTTCAAGTCCCGTATATGAATGAAACGCAGTGAGAAGGCTGGCCTCAATCTCTGGCTCATTTAGCATGCTCTCGTCGCTGATGATGGTCGCTACAGCGGTTTCTACAGGACAGACACGACGAAGCCCCAACCCTAGTTACACGGGACCTCAGACACCTCATCTGACACCGCATCTGCCCCTGGGACCCTGAAAATTAGTTGAATGAAGGAGTGAAGGTCTTGGGAACAGGGGAAGATAAATGAATATATTGCGCCTGACGTTCTTCGTTTGATCGTAGTGGAGACAGCGCATGCCACCTTCCTCCGAGGGGACAGAGGACGCTGGCTGAGGGGCTTGAGTAGGAACCCCAGCCTCTCCACCCTTCACCCTCCCCACACACACAAATACACACAACTACAAAGCACACACACACTGCAATACACCCACACAAACTTGCATTGTTCTAGCACTGCTCAATGCACAGCGGCCTGACAGGCACACGCGCGCACCATCAACTGACACACTGACAAACACAGGGGCATTCATCCGAATTCTCGCCCCTGGTCCTGTTGAGGGTTATGAAACAGGAAAATGAGAGAGTGAGTGGGTACTTGGGAATGATTCAAGTTTTCCGAAACTGTTAGTCACACTACTAGTCACAGTGTTAAATAGGCTCTTGTATCCAGAAACCCCCATCACCCACAGGATGAAGATGAAAGTACACAATGCTCACCTCAGAAATCTCGGCGAACTGTGTGTTGGCCTGGCAGCACTTCTCTGCCGTCTCCACAGCAAGCTCATAGTTATCCACGAACGCCCGGTACACTCCCAGCTGGCTGGCCTGGCAGACAGAGAGGACGATGGGACAAAAATCACCAAAAAGTTGCCATTAAAACCGCTTCCATCGCCACGAGTAGGCCTATTTGTTAGGTCGTACGACTGCATAGTTGGGAAGTGAATACGTGATCCCCCCCCCCAACCCCCACCCCACCGAACACAGGTCGCCAACCACTGCCAAAACCAACGGAGACTAGATTTGACGGCCGACAGAGTGGACGCTGTCACCACCACCGCGGGGAACTCCCACCCCGTTTCGGCGGCGGCGCTCTGAAGGTGGGGCTGTTGTCCCGGAGAGAGCCTGCGTATAAAGTAAGTTATTAAAGTCGGTGACAGCGGCTGCTGTACAAAATAAGATCGGCATATTTGTGAATCTGAGACGAGGCTTTCGAGGTCCCTCGATGGTCTGACGCCAACCAGAGGTGCAGCTCATCCATCTCTTCAGCGCCAACAGACCAATTGATGCAGAGAGAGGGGGCCTGGAATGTGCGACACTCAGAGAGGGTCGACCGAGAGAAACTAACACGCCTATGACAAAGCATCAAACAGACCAACGGATAGTGGATGAGTCCCTAGAGAACAGACTGGAGTGGTACAGAACACAGGCCCAATATGGCTCGCTAATCAGCCTTACTACCGGTCCATTAGCATATACTCATGAATATGCTAATCTATTATCACTCTCGTTCTCTATTTTGTATTCCATGTTCTCCTGTTATTCCTTTCCATCCCTTTCTGTCTTCCTCGCCATCTGCCCTACCAATCTAGCTGCTCTCTCTCGCTCTGTCTCTAAGACTATCTAAAATAACAGATTAACGAACAAATGAAACCAGAAGTGTAGTACTTCGATGCGTGCGTTCACGATGGTAAGAGACAAACCCAGTTTTCTGCCTCCTGGCCCTGAGGGAGTCAGCTTAGTCAAGTTAATAGGGAGAGGAACAGAGACGAGGCTATGCTCGTGCCACCGCGCCATGCAGGCCTATTTATAGTAGCTTCTTAAGGACACAAAGTACAGCGTAGTATTCGTCATTTCTCGTCTGCCCGGCTAAATACACAGTGTTGTGAAGTGTGTGTGCGTTTGAGCATGCGTGTGCGCGAGCATGCTCGTGTGTGTGTCCTGTTCATAACAGCGTTGTCTGGACATGGGAGGACCTCAGGATGGAAGTCAACCCTCTATTCTGAGAAGATGGTGAAACAGAGAAGACGGAGCGATAAGGAGAAGATCGTTAGAGAGGAGAGGTCCAGAAGACAGAAAAACGGTAGGGTGGAGAAGGAGGAGAAGGATAGGGAGAGAAAGGGAGGAGGGGGAGGGAGTATGGGGAGGGAGGGCCCCTGGTGGGGGGGTGGGAGGGAGTATGGGGAGGGAGGGCCCCTGGTGGGGGGGTGGGAGGGAGTATGGGGAGGGAGGGCCCCTGGTGGGGGGGTGGGAGGGAGTATGGGGAGGGAGGGCCCCTGGTGGGGGGGTGGGAGGGAGTATGGGGAGGGAGGGCCCCTGGTGGGGGGGTGGGAGGGAGTATGGGGAGGGAGGGCCCCTGGTGGGGGGGTGGGAGGGAGTATGGGGAGGGAGGGCCCCTGGTGGGGGGGTGGGAGGGAGTATGGGGAGGGAGGGCCCCTGGTGGGGGGGTGGGAGGGAGTATGGGGAGGGAGGGCCCCTGGTGGGGGGGTGGGAGGGAGTATGGGGAGGGAGGGCCCCTGGTGGGGGGGTGGGAGGGAGTATGGGGAGGGAGGGCCCCTGGTGGGGGGGTGGGAGGGAGTATGGGGAGGGAGGGCCCCTGGTGGCGGGGTGGGAGGGAGTATGGGGAGGGAGGGCCCCTGGTGGGGGGGTGGGAGGGAGTATGGGGAGGGAGGGCCCCTGGTGGGGGGGTGGGAGGGAGTATGGGGAGGGAGGGCCCCTGGTGGGGGGGGTGGGAGGGAGTATGGGGAGGGAGGGCCCCTGGTGGCGGGGTGGGAGGGAGTATGGGGAGGGAGGGCCCCTGGTGGGGGGGTGGGAGGGAGTATGGGGAGGGAGGGCCCCTGGTGGGGGGGGTGGGAGGGAGTATGGGGAGGGAGGGCCCCTGGTGGGGGGGTGGGAGGGAGTATGGGGAGGGAGGGCCCCTGGTGGGGGGGTGGGAGGGAGTATGGGGAGGGAGAGCCCCTGGTGGGGGGGTGGGAGGCAAACAGGGCAGAGATGGAAAAGCGGTAGCTGTGGTTGATGCTGGTAGTTCCCCTGTCAGTCTGAACAGACCTGGGGTCAGGTAGGTAGAAAGGGACGACCAGGAACACTTTCTGTCAGGTGCAGTGCACACCTACTGGACATTCTTTCCTGTCCTGTTAGGGGACGTTCATTGATTTGGGGCTTCATGACTTCACAAACAGACAAGGTTTCTCTTAACAGAGACACAAAAACACAGAGCCTAAGCACTGCAACTGCAGTACAGTATTAACCGCTGTCTGTCTATCTGACTGTCTAGCTCACCGGTAGGCAACCCTGGTCCTTGAGAGCCACTGTCCTGAAGGTTCTAGATGTTTCCCTGCTCTAGCACTCCTGATTCAAATAAATGTGCTGTCATCAAGCTCTGTGGAAGCATGATAATTACCCTTTATTAGAAACAGGTGTGCTGGACCAGGGAAAGTCTACAACCTTCAGGACAGTGGCTCTCCAGGGTTGCCTACTCCTGTTGTAGCTGTTTGAATGACTGACTTTCTGGTTGATTGTCTATTTGTCTGTCTAGCTATTTGACTGACTGACTGTATGTCTGTCTGTCTGTCAAGCTGTTTGACTGTCAGACGGTCAGAGAGGATGTTCCTGCCCATGTTCTGCCCAGCGTCGCCTCACCTGTTTCTGAAAGAGGTCTCCGACGCGCTGGTGGTGGCTCCACTGTTGCACCCTGGGTAGCAGGCCGTCGTAAAACTCCTTGTGGATCTCATAGAGCTCTGGCACCTTGAAGAAGATGGTCTCTATCTGAGGGACGGACAGCACGGGCTGGGAGGTGGTGGCTGCGGCCTTCAGAGGCTTCATGGGCTGGGACAGGAGGTCAGGAAGGGATTAGAGTGTGTGTGTCTGTCCGGGGGTGTGAGAGTATAAATATCTCCAACCCGCATCATCAAAGAGCTGGTTAAAGGTGGTCGGAGTTTCCGACCACGAACCCCAAGATCGGGAGGAAGGGACGACAAAAACGTTTCACACGTGTCGTTCGATGTCTTGGCGCAGATCTGTTGGCGTGCGTGCGTGGTCGGCGTGCGTGCCTGTACGGCATCTTACCAGCAGGAGAGCCTCCAGGTGGCTGAGGTAGGTCTCCTCGCTGGCCAGGATCCCGGACAGCACCCACTTTCTCATCTCCAGACCCTTTTCCAGGTCCAGCTCTGTCTGCAGGATACACACACACAAACACAAGCTGAACTTTCCACCGCTAAAGAAAACCTCTCCAACTAGAGAAGTGGAAAAACTAAGAGAGGAGAACAAGTTGTATAGACAGCAGAAAGCAACTCCGGGGAGTTTCATGGTTTATGCTAAACATGTACCTTGGGACCGCAGTACCCATAAGTCTGTTTAAGCACCAAACTTTGGAGGTTCAAATCCCCTGAATGGCGTTCCCTTGAGCGTTGAACTATCTTATATCAATGTAATTTCCTTCATAGCCTCCGGGGGTGGAGAGAAAGCAGGCGTGTGTCTATGGTTTCCTCAGACCCTGATGCCCCCCGACTCGGGGGGTGAAGGGGGTGCAGGTATGTGTGTATGTGGGGGGAGGGGGGGGGGGGGTGGGGGGTAACTGCACCTCCAGACTGATGTTTTATTCATTGCTGCGGCAACTAATGATCCCATCTCCGAGCCGAGACGCCATGGAATGGGGAGCGGGGGTGTGGGGGGGTGGCGGGGTGGCGGGGGGTGGGTAGCGGTGTGTCACTTTGTATGACGTGGGGAATGGAGAGAAAGAAAGAAAATGGGTCTTTTTTGTTTTTTTTTTATATTTCACGTTAACATTGCGATCACCCTCCTCCATCTTTAATGAGGCCTCCCTACATCTGAGCCACATATTTAGTGGATGTACCGGAGTGACTGGGCGTCCTAATCCTGTAATCCCCCCCCCCCCCCCCCCCCCCCTCAGAACCGAGTGGACGAGACAGGCCTTGACAGGGCTGGCCTGCGGGGCCTCCAGCCTGACGGAGCTAACACTAACGTGTTGACATCTGCCACGCTGCATCCCTGTGTGACTTTTGTCTGTCAAGGAGAGCGAGCCGCACATCCCCGGCGGGCAGGCAGACACAGGAGTCATTAGGGAGAAGCAGCCTGGGGGGGGGGGGGGGGGGGGGGGTATATATATGAATTCCACACTGCAGGTTATAGGTTAGGTGAAATCCATGACTCGTCATTTATTGGCAGGTTGGAGCCATCAATCAAGTTTGACCGCCGCTCACTCTGCTGCAAAGGCCAGACTTAAGGGTGGGGCCACGGGCCACTGATGCAATTACTTTCTCCGATGGAGGAAGAATGGGGCACATGACAGAGATGATCCAATAAGAGTCTGTGCTTGCTGCAAACCCTGTACAATCATGGACACAACCACGGCGACTCTAAAGACGCTGCAAAAAGAGTACAAGTGTGTGTTTGAGTGGGGTGGCGGGGGGGGGGGGGGCTCTCCATGGTAACCGTTGAAGAGAGCTAGGCTTAATTTCATTGGCTTGCTCGTCCCAAGGGTCCTCAGACAGGAAACGAGGGAGGGAGAGAGAGACAACAAGAGGTATGGCCAGAAGAACAGTGTCCATGTGGATACAGCTCATTCCCTGGATGATCAAGGGATATCGACCAGAATCGAGGCCTGCCTCTCTGACATCTCAGCCTGGATGACCAGACATCACCTCCAGCTGAACCTCACCAAAACAGAACTCCTCATCATCCCTGCCAAACCCTCAATCACCCACGATCTCTCTATCACTATGGGATCTGCAACCCCTTCATCCTCTGCCAGGAACCTGGCCTGGCCTGGCCTCACCTTGGACGACGAGCTCTCCCTCACAGCTCACGTTGCCGCAGTCTCTCGGTCATGTAGATTCACCCTCTACAACATCAGGAAAATCAGAAAATACCTCTCTCAACATTCCACCCAACTGCTAGTCCAAGCCCTTGTCCTCACAAAGCTGGATTACTGCAACTCGCTACTAGCCGGCCTTCCTGCAAATGCAATCTGTCCCCTTCAGAGGATACAGAATGCAGCCACTCGTCTGGTTTTCAACCTACCCAGACGCTGTCATGTCACCCCACTCCTCATCGCCCTCCACTGGCTTCCCATCATGGCACGCAACAGATTCAAGACCCTGGTGCTGACCTTCCGGGCTGTAAACGGGACTGCCCCAACCTATATGAACTCTCTCCTCCAGCCCTATACCCCCACCCGCCACCTACAGTCATCTGCTGACAACCGTCTAGCGGTACCCCCCCCCCCCCCCAAGAGCGCCCGAGCGCAACACAAACTCTTCCACTGCCTGGCACCCCAATGGTGGAATCAACTCCCCACCTCCATCAGAAGCACAGACTGCCTTCTCACCTTCAAAAGAAGGCTTAAAACTAAGTTTTAGGAATAGTATGGCACTTCACATAATCTAATGTTGTTTAGAACTATTTGTTGGTCCCCATATGGTGACTTGCCAGTGTTGTTGTTGTATCTCTTGCTTTATGTTCACAATCGTTGTGTTATGCATTTATAGTTATTCCCTTGGCACTTATTGGTTCTCATGATGTATGATTCACAATCTAAAAAAACCCCACTGTGTTCGGGGTCTATCACGTTGCTATGCTCAATGACTGATGCTCTTTGTAAAAGCTCTCTCTTGTAAGTCGCTTTGGATAGAAGCGTCTGCTAAATGAATAAATGTAAATGGATGAGAGGCGGGCCAACAGCTTCACAAGGATGAGTTTTGGGGGTAGACGATTTGAACTGTGTGACTGTGATACACACGACCACCCCCCCCCCCCCCCACCCCTTCTGCCCAACTCTCCTACCAAGCCAATCAGAAGAGACCTGCTCTGTGATCTACTCCAGCCATTATCGACCTTTGCCCCCACCCCCAAAGACCTTTGACCACAGTCTGAAGCTGCATTAGAGAATAACGTTGTTGCTCTGCCGCTTGTTCCAAAGCTGGTGTTAGTGAGGTTAGCATTTTAATAATTCTGTTGCTCGCTGCCTCACAAAAACACCATCAATGTTGCCGATGTACAAGCTACACCACAATGACTAGTCAGAACAGGCCTATCCCGTTCAAGGGCAAAGACAGCGGGTGAATGGAGGATTGTGGACCGGCTCGCGTACCGATTTGGAGGACTCCAGCGAGCCGGAGGAGAGCGTGTCGCGGCTGCTGCGGCTCTTGGAGCTGAGGTGCGGCGAGGAGGACGGGGAGTCGTCGATGTACGGCAGGATGTCGTGATGTCGCCGCTGCTCCTCCGCGCGGTCCGCATCGTAGCCATAGGTGGGAGGGGTTCCGGTGAAGGGGCCTTCTGTGATGGAGAGAAGAGACATCAGTCAACGGGGTATCGCCGGGTCAGCGGTGGAGATGAAACAAAGCTGTATAGACCAATCTGAGTTGGCTAACAGCTAGTCAACAACTGTATTTTTTGCATCCCTGTCCTAACATTAAAATAAATGTCAGGGACACATTTATGTATTCTCAATGCAAACATGTATATATATCCCCATCCTGACAAGCTAATGTTCATGAGCTTGTGCTGCCTCAGACAGAGACTCTCTCTCTCCATTTATTCTGCATATCTCTCTCTCTCTCCATATCTCTCTCTCTCTCTCTCTCTCCATATCTCTCTCTCTCTCTCCATATCTCTCTCTCTCTCCATATCTCTCTCTCTCTCCATATCTCTCTCTCTCTCTCTCTCTCCATATCTCTCTCTCTCTCCATATCTCTCTCTCTCTCCATATCTCTCTCTCTCTCCATATCTCTCTCTCTCCATATCTCTCTCTCTCTCTCTCCATATCTCTCTCTCCATATCTCTCTCTCTCTCCATATCTCTCTCTCTCTCTCCATATCTCTCTCTCCATATCTCTCTCTCTCTCTCTCCATATCTCTCTCTCTCTCCATATCTCTCTCTCTCTCCATATCTCTCTCTCTCTCCCTGTTTCTTATCCCTCCCTTTTGTCTGTTGCTCTCTCTCTCTCTTTCTTTCTCTTTGTTCCTGTCTCCTTTCTCTCTTCATCTCTCGCACAGACTCTCTGTTTCTCTCTCCCTCTCCTCCAATCGGTCAATGCAACCCTCCCCCCATCCCTCCTCCTCCTCCTCCTCCTCCGACCCCCTCCCAAACTCAGGAGGAGTCTTGACAGTCAGACAACTCACAGCTTCCCCTCTCTGCTGTCAGACGAGCAGCATGAAAGAAACATGATGCAGGAAAAAAAAAAGAAATAAAAAATGCCAGCCTCCCAAGTGTTCCTGTCAAAGCCCTGTATGAATCAGACGCATACACCAAAAAGACGAATACCAAATGCTCCCATGTTCATAGGATATTCTGTGACGGTGTCTCAGTGAGGAGACGCATAAGACGAGGGGAGACGTTTTTAACTTTCAATCCCCCCCCGCCCCTTGTAGTTGTTCCGAGTTCGGCTCCGTCTTGGACATGATGCGGCGCGTTCTGCGCCACAGATTAGGCTTAATACCTTGCCGAAATCTCTTTCTCAAGACAGGCTCCTCTGAAGATACAGAGGTTTAAATCTGGGAGTTAGAATAATCGGCATCAGACACCGGCTATACTTGCAGCCCTCGCTCTTTTTGCTCTCTCCCTCTGTCCTTCTCTCTATCGCTCCTTCTCTCTGTACATGGCATGTCTCCAGAATGCGACAGACCCATACATACACTCATACACTTGGACACAGACTCGTACACAAAGACACACACACTTGCTGCACTCAGGGCTTGCTTGACCTTCAGCCCGCCCACTGTCCTGCGTGCCTGCTGCCGTGCCAACGGCTCCTCGAGGGCGACTGTGCCCAAGTGAGAGAACACTAAGGGGCTGTCTGGGTGGGAAGCACACCCTGCCAGCCCCGCTGTGCCAGAGGCCCGGGCCACTCACAGACTCACTTCATAAAGAGGACCACTGCAGCACTGCCAATTGAATACTCAGGGGTTGTGTGTGTGTGTGTGTGTGTGTGTTTGTGTGTGCGTGTGCGTGGGTGGGTGTGTGCAG